>JAQPPZ010004086.1:0-84503 GCA_028583015.1 Wollemia nobilis
TTTTGGATCCATACCCTCCATGATTATCAAGTCAAATACAATTTTATTGAAAGGAAATTATTTGTTGTTATGAAGTCACTAAAGAAGTTCAGGTAGTATTTGGTATAGAGTAAGACCTTGGTATATGCGATTCATCCAGATGTGAGAATTTTTATCCTACAAGGTGATTTAGGAGATAAAAAAGTTGGTTGGATTACCAAAATATAAGAATATGATGTAGAAATACATTCTACCAAGATAGTAATAGGTAGGTCTTTGTGCCAAGGGTTAACATAAGTAATAGCTTGTCAGGCAGTAGAATATGAATATTAGGTTGAAATAATACAAGTTGAAGACTCTGATTGGATTGACCAGATGGTTAGGTACTTCCAGAGTGTAGTATTTCCTCTTCATCTAAGTGCTTACCAAATGAGAAGATACAGGATTCATGCCTTGAAATATGTATTACTATCGAAGGGCCTATACAAAAGAAACTTGGATGGAATTCTTCTAAAATGCTTAAAAGATGACCAACAAAAAAGGGTCATAGAGGAATTCCATGGAGGATCAATTGGTAGGCATAATTTAGGTAGGGTTACAACTTTAAAAATCATAAGAGTAGGCTATTATTGGCCCACTATATTCACTGATGCTTTTAAAGTCACTCGGGCTTGTGACAAATGTTAGAGATATGTGGGAAGGACAAGGAATGCTTCATCCCCCCTCAAGCCCATTCAAGTGGAAGAGCCTTTTCCAATAGTGGGGGCTAGATTTCATAGGGATTATCAAACCTAATTATTTAGTAGAGTATAAGTTTATTTTAACTGCCACAGATTATCTTACCAGATGGGTAGAAGCTATTCCTACCAAGAAATCAGATCAAGATGTGATCAATTTTATGGAAAATTTTATTTCAAGTATTGGAGTTCCAGAAGCTTTGGTGAGTGACAATGGCCCAACTTTCATAGGAGCCAAGTATATCGAGTTTACCAGTAAGTATGGAATTACTCTTAAAAATACTTCCAATTATTATCCACATGGTAATGGACTTGCATAATCTACCAACAAAAGCCTATTAAGGATTTTTAGAAAATCCCTGGAAGGTAATAAAAGGATTTGGCACCTATTATTGGACTAAGCTCTGTGGGAAGATAGGATTACTATTAAAAACTTCATCAACACTTCCCATTATGTACTAGTGTATGGCAAGGAGGTAGTGTTACCAATCCATTTGGAGATCCCAACACTCAAGATTGTCAAATTAGAAGAAGAGTCAGAAGAAGATCCTGTAAAAACCAGATTGACACATTTGTTGAAATTAGAAGAGAGTAGAACTTAGGCATATAACAATTTTCAAAAGAATTCATCAAACATTAAAACATGGTTTGATAAGAAGGCCAGATTCAGGAAATTCTAGGTTGGAGACTCAGTTCTCAGGTGGAATGTTGATAAAGCAAAGCCAGGAAAGCATGAAAAGTTTGATTCTTTTTTGGATGGTCCTTTCAGAATAGTAGATGCTAAAGAGTCCAATGTATTCTAGCTAAAATATCTGGAGGGAAACATACAACCCATTTCGGTGAATGGTTTTCATCTCAAGCTCTACTATGTGTAAGGAGTGATTTTGCTATAACATATGTATATACATTGTATAATTATTTTCCTCCTTTATGCACTTCAAATTATTTAATTTCTTTCTACACTTTGTAATCAGTTCTATTGAAAAAAATCTTGAAAAGGAAAAAAAGGAAAAAAATTCCTCCACCTAAGGCTAAGTATACAAAGAAAAAAGACCCTCCGCCCAAGGCTAAGTCTGCAAAGAAGAAGGATCCTCTATCTAAATATGAGATTGCAAAAGAAGAGGAGGAAAAGGGACCATGGAATGTAGCCAAAATAATATATTTGTGGAGAATGAGGATTGAAATCGGAAAGCCTAAGTCTAAATTTGGAATGAAGATAGATAAGGAGTTTTCAAGAAGATACAATAAAAACATTGGAACCTAGAAACAAAAGGATGTCAAAAACATAGTATTAACTATTGAGAAGCCTCAATCTAGTTCTGAATCCCTCCCTCCACCTATAGATCATGAAGATCATCTAGAAGAACTAGGAACTCCCTTGAAAATGGCTAAAGTACTGAAGACCTTTCATCCTACTACTGAGCAGGTGGAAACATTTCCTAAGGGAGCTAAGCTGATGAGCAAGATGCAATATTCTAAGGAAAAATCTTGTCAGTACTCTAGTTATCAAAACAATGTCTAGGCCTAAAATTTTGGCTTTGGGAGTACGACCTCCAACTATAGATATCAACTAGAAAGAAAAGGATAAAATATTTAAGTATAGACCCCTTTCTTTTACCCCTGTAGTATCAGTTGAATTGAGACCTATTTTTGAGCAAACATTACTTTCTGGAGTAATGAAGATTAGTTGGCACAAGATTCTAAGAATGAGATGACTACTTTTTAATTGGTTCATAGAAAGACTAATAGGGTTCCAAAAATAGAGGAAAAGAAAATTTCAAAGAAATAGAAATTGGATATGGAGGAGATTGCTAAAGAAGTAGCTGATTTTGCTACAAGAAAATTGATTGATCAAGAGTAGCAACAAGATATAGAGGTAGAACAAGAGCACCCTATATCAGTAGGTAAAGGTATGGTTTCTAACCCATATTCTCCTCTTCATCCTCCTGATTACCCAAAGAAATCTCCCTTGCTTTCTAATCAAGAAAATATAACAAGTGCACCTCCTCCCTCTCCTAGTCCACCTCATGAGTCACCAGTAGCCACTGAGGTACAAGTCATTATTGTTTCCTCACAGCAATCTCAAATCCCATCTCCATCATATGATGTTCCTACTCCCCCATATACCACCATTTCACTTCCATATTTTTCATCAACACCATCAATGGGACACTGCATTCTAATTATATCCACACATCCAATTGTTAGTCTTGCATCAATTTCTATGAGTCTATCGATAACAACACCAATAGTAGTTACTGAATCCAATGTTGTTACAGATTCTGATGTAACTATATATTCACCCCCATCAGCAATAGTTCAGTCCACCCTTTCACTTCTAGTATCATCATCTCCCATAGTTTTTGGTATTTCAGGACCTGTTATTGTACCAAAGGAGTAGGTAGCCACTCAGAGTATAAATGATTATTGGGTAGAAAGGCTTGCTAGGCCTTCCATTAGGATGGCGGTCAAAAGAAGAATTATGTATGTTGATCATATTACTCGACAGAGAATATCAAGATCTATGACTCCACTAGTAAGAAAACCTGAGATTGAGATGACTATTCAAGATTACCGAGTGGAGGAGGTCACAAAATATATTGACAAGCTCCCTGAGGAAGATGAGTTGATCATAGCCAAGGCTCACTTGGATACCTTCTATGTGAAAAATAATTTGGTAAGAGAGAAGGTGGACAAGTTGGAGAAGAAGCTTGAAAATCTTAAGAAGAGTCTCAATGATAAAAAATAAATAGAAAAGGCCTTGAGAAAAGATGCTAAGGCTTGGTAGGAAACGTTTCAAGAGGCCAATAAAATAAATGACCAATTAGAAGAGAAAAAGAAGCTGAATGAAGATCAGGTGAAATAAATTCAGAATTTAAAGAATCAGCTTTAGATAGAAAAAGCTAAATATTTAGGCCTTTCTAAAAGTGATTTGAAAATTTTTATAAAAGAATCTATTTTTGAGGTCTAGGAGAAATGTTCAGGGCTTCAATTTATTATTGACTATCTTGATGATGCCATCCGTCTACTCTCCAATATTTAGAAAGAGCTAGGTTAGATCATTGGAGAGTTGCAGCCTATGGTGATTTCATCAGAATAAATATATAGGTTGGTTGGTAGAAGACTCAGTGATTCTGCTAAACCTATACCTAATAAAGAATGGAATTTTTCCAGTGTTGCTACTAGGATAGTGGTTAAAAATCATAGGGCACTTCAAAGAGCCTAGCTATTGTTCGATAAGATTGAGGGTATGATTAAGGATGTTGTTGAATTGAATAAGAAAATGATTCAAGTTGGCTTTAAAGGCCTATGGATGGAGGACCACAACTTGTTATCCATGGAAGAAATCTAGAAAAGCATCAATGAGAATTTGCAGGATGAATCCAGGATAGACTCTCTGGAAGAGCCACTACCCAAAGAACAAGTTATCCAAATGATTGTCGATTTTACCCGATTGAGAGATCTCATGGAAGATATGGTGAATAGAGGGTATGTTGCTAACTATGAAGACATTGGTGAGCTACAATATGTTTATAAGCAGCTCAAAGAAACATCAAATCCCTCTGAAGCATATTGGAAACAGGCTCTACAATATTTGGAATTAATGATCCAATTGTTTGGTGATACTTCTGGAGGAAAAAGTCTAAAAACACCTATTCCAGAAGAAGAAGAAGAAGAATAAGAAGATGAGGAGGCCAAGGAAGAGGCCCATGAAGAAGAAGAACTGGATGGATCAGTTACAAGCCCAGGAGGGGCTCACACTTAGTTCATTTTTGTTTTGTACATATACATAAGTTTTGTATTTGTTTTGTTTTGACTCTGACAATTTTCAGAAGTAAATAATAAATGCATGAAGCCTACAGAGGTAGAAGAGCAACGAACTATGTGTGAAGGCATTTTTGAAAGAAGGCTTTATAAAAGGAGTAGAGTTGTGTCTAGTTTTTGAAGACAGTGGTAAGATTTGTATTTCAAATGTAGTCCCTGTATGAGAGGATGAGTTATATATATTTTTGGCATCACTTCGATATGAACCTCTACTCTCTTAGCATACTGATAAAATTATCAGAGAGTAGTGTTTGTATGGAAGTTATTTTGTAAAGTATATTTTTTGAATATGAGTATGTTTGAATCCTAAAGCCTAATGGATAAGACTCTGAGTTCGATTGGCTTTGCAAGCAAATCCACTTGGGAGGCGCCAAAATGTAGGCCAAAGCAAACTAGAAAAAAGTAGGGAAACTATTCCCAAGTTGAGTGATCAAAGAAGAAGAGACCGAATTAGAATTAAAAAGAAGGATAGGGAGATTTGCCACTCTGGATCGGTGATGCATCTCACATCCGTAAAATTTTTAAGAAGAGATGATGTTAGCAATTAAAAAGTACATATTGGCAACTTGACAATGGTTAAGTTTTAGAAGGCCCGATTCTAGAAATCCCATAGAGTATTTATGTCCAAAATGGTGACAAAGTGGAAAGCTATGGCCAAAGCAGATGCGGATTCATGACTAAGGATGACTTTGACTTTTCCTTTTTGAAACGGTGATAAAGCGGATGTAGATTCATGACTACGGATGAATTTGACTTCTCCTTAATGGTGACCAAGCAGAGTGTTTTATTCTAAAGATTTTTCGGAATAGAGAAAGAGTTACTTCGCACCATGGCGGGCCTGGATTGACGATCACATGCTAATGCACTTGTTCTATCTAGAATGAAATCCACAAAAGTTATAAGGAAGAGTTGACGTCAGTGATAAAAAGTGTAGATTGAAGGATACCCTACGTAATATAAAGTATTATAAAGAACAAAGAGTGAATTCAATCTTGCTCAGCTTTCAAGGGTCCGAATTGGTGATTTTGCAGTTTCTGATACGAAAAGATGATGTCGCCAAAATTTTAAAGTGGAATGACAGTGTGTTCTCCCCACCATTTTAATAAGCTTGTATTATATTGAATCTAAACCATACAATGAGGGTTATCAATGGTGAAGGTTGTGTTGATAAATATTTGATATTTAAGAACATTTATTCACCAGGATTAGAACGGTCAGTTGGAAGAGGAAGATGAAGCATCGAGGGTTTTTCAGAAGATCAAATTAGAGGTGGTTACATATCGACGATGCCATATAGCCTCCAAGAAATATTGATGGTAATGCATGATTTTCAATGGCCTAAACTCTAGTCTTGCCGAGTGACCAGCAAGTTGCAGAGACCCCGAGTTGTCATGGTGGGCCATTTTTAGCAGATTTCCCAAAGGATGAACCAGTAAGAAAATGCTAGCTAGATCTCTCTGTTGTGCTATTAAAATGAAATTTTTGTAATGTTCCTTGTAATTTTAATTTCTACAAAAACTATAAATAGATGTTGAATCCTCATTTTTAAGGGTCGACTCTAGTGTGTTTGCATGTGCTATTGTAAATATTCCCGAAAGATAATGGAAGGATCATTACATTGATATTTGCCTCAAATCTATGTTCTCATACTTGATATCAAAGGTTTGGATTCTTTAGTTGTATTTACGTGAATGTTTAAATGGTTAGTTTATGCCTAATTAATGGATTACTAGCTGTTAAAGTAATTAAAATTTGTTTTTGAGTTTGTTCTATATTTTTAGAGAGTGTATTTTTGTGAATTTAGGTATTGGTGAATTCTATTATTTGGATTATCATTATCTGGATATTGAAATTACTTGTTGTAATATTACTCTATTGTGCATTAATGAATGAGGAATAATCTAATTTGAGATAATGTCGGTCTGAGTTATATATTTGGTTTGGTTTTTGGGAGCTTTTTATTGTGGTGCAATGTTGTTAGCCTATCCATCCATCATTGTTCATATTTCTCTAACCCTAAACTTTTCTTACCCTAACCTTCAAACCCTAAGTGAGCATAATTGTATCAACATCCTGCTAAGTTGACAATTAACCAACCTACTCTAGAGGTTGGATCCAATCAAGATCGCCTATAACTCGATTAGCAAGATTACTCTCAATGATGACCTCATCATGTAATGGTGCTAGTGATTTAGAAGCTACACTTTTGACCAACTCTTGACAGAGTGCCTAACCACAAACTAATTTAGTCAATTAAATTTCCACGTCATATTCCTAAATATTTGAAACCAACCCTGCTCTTTTATCACCCATCTCTCCTTGAATGATTAAACTCCTAATGTCTAGATGAATGAAATAGACAATTATATTACTTTGTGATATAAACTACCAAAATTTCTTTAGGGATTTCATGACTGCGTACACCTGCTTCTCAATAAAATTATATTTTTCTTGGTGTGGAAAAATGACCTGGATCATAAAAGCAATTGATTTTTCATCCCCGTCATCTTGCTTCTACATGAGGACAACAACATAAATTTCCTTCTCGCCCACTATGTAAAGGATAAAATCCTTCAAATAATCTGGATTAATCAACACTGGTGCTTGGGTGATTCTCTCCTTGATCTCTTGGAATGCCTATCTCCTCTTTTTTGTCCACTTGAAGTCTGCATTTTTCTTTAGGAGTTTAGTCATTGGATTTACTACCTGAGCAAAATTGGTGATGAATTTTCAAATTAAATTGATCTGGCTGAAGAATGACTACAGGTCCTTATTATTGACTGGCAGTGGTAATTTTAAGAGAGCTTCAACTCTCATAAGATCAATGGCTAGCCCTTCCTATGAAATCACATGTCCCAAGAGTTTTCCTTATTTGGAAGCAAAAATGGATTTCTTCGGGTTGATGGAGATACCAATTTCTTGACACTTTTCAAAAACTTGTCTTAGATGGGAGACATGCTCTTCCTTGTATTGTGAGAAAATAACCATGTCATCAAGGTAAAGTACAATAATTTAATTCAACAACTCATTGAAAGTGATATCACCATTTGAAAGGCTGAAAGGTATTATTTAATAGGTGAAAGTGTTCCACTTTGTAGTAAATGTTATTTTTTGCTGGTCTTCGTTTTTCACCTAGATCTTATTGTAGCCAAAGAAACCATCAAGCAATGAAAATCTCTACGCTCCAGCAACAACATGAAGGATTTGATCAATTTATGGCAAGGGATAGTGATATTTTAGAGATGCTTGGTTCAGATTTTGAAATTCCACGCAGAGGAAAATATCTCCATTTTTCTTTTGAACTGGAACTAAATTTGCTACCCAAGTTGAATGCTTAATAGGATAAATTATTTTTACCTCCAGCATTTTTAGCAAATATTTCTTCATCAACACCTCGATCTTAGGATTAACAGGTCATTATTTTTGTCGAAAAGGTTTTACCCCTTCCTTAAATTCATTGGTGTGTTGGATATGTTCTTGTTATATCCTTTTAGATCATGATAACTCCATGCAACAATGTGAGGAAATTTGTAACACAAATTCTTAATATCCTCAAACTCTTTCAAAGTACAATATGTTCTAAATTTGATGACTTTATCAGGCTCCAACTGCATTTCCTTATCCTCCTTTGCATCTACCTTGATCTTGTATTTATCTACTCTATTATTTTGATCAAACAAACTCTCAAGCAAGATTAGTCCCCTAGGAATGTGGTTTCGAGGATTTTATACCTATAAATTACTCTCACGATCTTTGGTTTCCTGACCACTTGCTCTACATGAGAGAAATTAGCACCAAGAGAAGCTAAGATGTCTGCATGCTTATTCTTTTCCTATAAAATTGCTTGAATATTTAGTATCGTAAAAGACTCAAACAAATCCCATACCTTGTTATGGTAGGCCTTAAAATAGTGTTTCTTTGAAACACATTTGTTTGTAGTCTAATTAAAAATAAGCTCAAAATCTCCAAAAATCTGCAACTATTTGATTCCCAATTTCTTTGCTTTCTTTAGACCAAGACACAATGCTTCATATTCAACAACATTATTTGTGCAGCTCCAAGTTAACCGATATGAATAGGTTTTTTGTAATATCGTAGGAGAAACAAGAACAATCTCAGCTCCTACACTATTCTTGCATCTTGCACCATTAATATATAACCTCCATAACTGATCAAAAATGGGGTCCGAGGAGTCAGAAACATTTTCTTCCATCTATTCAAGTTTGGTTATGGTATAACAACCAATATCGATTTCCACCATTGCATTAAAATCCATCAATGAGAACTCATATTCCAGGATGATCTCACCAAGAGCTTCCTCTATTAGGTCTACCTCTTGCACTTCTTCTATCATTATATTAACTATGCCTGTGGACTTCTCTTCTTCCTCAAGTCTTTCTATGTGAAAAGTGGAAGGCTTTTCATTATAGATTCAAATTCTCTTTTCCTTAAAAGGAATATCTAAATGTGAATAATCCAGGGAAATATATCCTCCTAGATTTGCTATAAATTCCCTCAAAAGACACATGTTGAAGTATGGTTCCAAATCGACTACCACCACTTCTTGAATGATAGTGATCTACAACATGTTGTTTGAAGAATGGGAATATCTTTAATCACACCCATTGTCTTGATTGGGGTCCCATACAACTATAATATGCCTAGACTTCTCCTCATATATTCCATCCCCATGACCTCACATACTACCTTTGGCATGACATTAGTTGCGGCATCAAAATAGATCATACAATTATGCATGATCCATCCTTCCATTCTGAGATACAGGTAGAATGGAGGAGGTCTATTCTTACTAGTGGAAGAAGTTATCAATGTCTACGCTAACACCATCTAGGTGAGGTTTTTATTTTTATTAGTTGTAGACTTGAGAGACTCTTGCAATAGATCAACCTATCCAAGGAGTCACAATGCATCATACAAACTCACCTTCGTAGGGATTCTCTTCATTTCTTCAATGATATTGTAATCAACAATACTAGAGTCTTTCACTTCACTAGTTGGCTCATATTTATTTTGGTATTGTTGAGTAGCTTCTACCCTTTGTTGCTTAGTTAATGATGGGTACTTGAGGCACTCTTTGGCTTGTTCCTTCACCTCATTTTGTACTTGATCAATCGTAGGTTGAGAAGTTGATGCCTTTACCTACAAATTTTATTGGGCTTGCTTAGGCAATACATTCTTCAAAAAGATCGAATATTGTTGTTTAGTTGTTGCACTTGGTGCTCTTGCTTGTAGTTGTATCTTTTCACCTTGCTCCTTTTGTTCAGTGGGGACCTTCAACGGCTCCATTTTTGTTGTATTGATAGTTACTGGCTGGGAAGCCTTTGTAATAACTGAAACTTGCTCCAAGGAAGGGACCATAAAATTATGATCAACTTTCATTATCATATTGATTTGTCCATCGGTAGAAATTTTTGCTAATGTCTGTACATAGTTTAAATGGAATATGCACGTATCTTCTCCATGAGGATCATTACATGTAGAACACTAGTATGCCCACTTCGACGTACTAGCTTCTTCATTTGCCAACACAATTGTATTTCTTTCAAGATATTTGCTAGTAGTTGGATACTCTCCAGTAATCGACGGTGTTTAAAATATCCTTGATAAAAAATAAGCTTCAACTTGCTTCTTCTTAATGGTTGTGATTTCATTTGACATTGTCCTTATTTTTGAATTGACAGACTACAACTCCTTCAACACCTTATCTTGTAGATAAGGATTTTAGGGCATTGGCAGAGCTGGTAGCACTGGCAACAAAATTGGAGCTAGTAACTACAGAATAACTAGTGTAGGTTATTACAAAATATTTGGAGCAAGAAATTACGAATTTATAACTGGGACTATTTGAGGTAGACTTGAGATCCATGAAAGAACATGGTACATAAAAGTCATAGAATGTGAAAATGCACTAGAATATAGATGTTGTTGAAGATCAAGAAGAATGGGTATTGTTACTTTCAAAGGTAGCTTACCTATGGCAATTATATCTACCTCAGCCTTTTGTGCCTATGTGTATAGCTCTAAGAATATATTAACATTGGCTTGTCAGATAACCATACCAATGTCAGAGTTGAAGGCTCAAAGATAGTAAAATATTGCTTGTTCATGAGTGGGCCAAAGATAGTCAGGAACTCTCTGCCAACTTCGAGTGAACCTGATGTTGAAATCCACTATTTCCTCCTACGGATGCCTTTGAATATTTATAAATTGGTGTAGTAGGGAAAAAGTATTGACTTTCTCATGAAAGTTCTTAATTAGAAATTTTGCCAACTGGTCCCATGTGGTAATAGTAGTAGGCAACAATGACCAATACCAATACAACAACTTCCCTCTGAGAGATAACACAAGTAATCTTACCATATTATCTTCATCTATGATGCCATGAATTATCACCAAAGAAGCTACATCTTGGACATACTCATACGTGGTTTTACCTATACCATCATAGGTAGGCAAAGCCTTCAATGTTTCTTGAGGGATTGGATTTTGTGCTTGCAGATTCAAAGATCCTAAGCTATTCCATGCTGGAAATTGCCTTGGTGGCTATGGTGGTAGATTCTGAGCCATATTAACCAGAGTATTTTCTTGAGGTGGAGGAACACTAGTAGTAGTACTAGCTGGACTTGAAGGAATGAAAAATACACTAGCTATCTATGAAGATGATGTGGGTGTTGTAGGAATCGGGGTAACTAGTCTAGGGTGCTCTAATTTTTGGATGTCAAGTTCAAAGAACTCAATAGGGTTTTCAAGATTCTTGGCCTTTGATATTGTGATCATGAAGTACAACTTTCTCCGACTTCACGTTCAAAGGCTTCTGGGTATAATTGAGTCACCAGATGTTCTAGTTTTAACAATACAAAGGCAAACATCAAACCTCAATACTATTGAAAGTAGAACCTTTGAAAGTCCCACTGGGCATGCCAAAAATTGTTGGTCAAATATCTACCTAAAATACAAATATTACATTTGTGCACCCTAGACATGGCCAAAATTGAAAGGCCAAAGGAAAGAGATGTCCTTCGGGCCAATCTCCAAAGAGGGTTGGCTCCCTTACTAATCCTACACTGGTTTTAAGTTTAGAGTTATGGGAAAGAAATGGAAATAATAGAAAGAAATGGGAAATATAGCCACAGGCCATAAGATGTAGGATTGGGGATAAACTAGTAGTAGGAATTCAAATCAAGTGTTATGGAAGCATATAACAGAAAGAAGGTAAAGAATCCACTTACAATTTTACGGAGATAACTTCCAGAGTTGCATTCCAATACTCACTCCCTCACCAATAGTGTTCAAATCCAGATGTAGAATTTAAACTTAGTAGATAATAGACATGAATATAAAATATAAATGATTAAAATAGAAAGAAATCACACACAAAAATCATTTGTAGAATCAGAATCCAGGTTCTTTCTATTTATGTAGAAAACTTGAAGCATTTTTCTGTAGAGTGTCTATCCTCTTTTTTTACATTGAAAATGTCTAGTATTTATAGAGGTTTTTGCATTTGTTCATTTAATACACAAAATATAAAATGCCCCTGGATTAGGAACTAGCAAGAGGAATCTTCTCCTTGAAAATTCTCAAAAATCTTCCTTCTGTAGTGGTGATCCAACTTTTAAGGAAAAACTCCTGGGAAATCAATAAATTTGGGCATCGGTGCACAAAAAACAACAAATATGGTCATTGAATTGGTACCTCCATTTTTCCTTGGAAATTTACCCTTGTCCAGAAAGTCCACCAAACCTGAGCCTTATTTTGAAAAAAGGTGAAGTAAATAGAGAATGTCTTGGAACTCATAAAAATCATCCTATGATCTTTAATCATGCACCTTTTTTAGCATGAAATCAGCAAATGTAGTCACTCTTTACCTCAATTATTAAATTCTCACCATTTTTCTGATCCAAGCACCTTTGATAAGTTTTCTTTTATGCTTGAAATAAATTTCACCCAAAACAGAGCACAAGAAAATATAAGCGAAAGCGCTTTATTTAAATTTCTCCACTTCCTTCTTATCCATGCTTCCATATGGGGAGAGCATCCACAAAACAACAATTTTATAACTTCACTCAACCGACACCTTTGAGTTGTACTTTACACCATTTCATATAATTTCACCCAAAGGAGAAACAAAGATATCCTTTTCATTCACTATTAAATTGCATTTTGCAATTCTTTCATTATTTCTTCAAATGCACAACCCACAACCTGACTCATTTTATAAATTCTTTGCATCTCATTTACCCCATAACATGACAACAATTCTTTTGAGCAAGTTTGGGTGAAACACCCTACTATACACCTTTGTTTTCACCTTTAACGTCTCAAAGCATCCTTCATATAGTTTCACCCTAGGAAGGGGTGAATGGGAGTTTTTCCCCTCACCCGAGGCAAAAGCGTTGTTGGTTGCTTTAACGAAACCCATATTTTAGAAAATATTTTGCCTTCAAAATATACATTTGCCCTAAGGAGGGGCAAATGGGATTTTCACCCCTCACTTGGGGTGAAACCATTTAAAACTCCTTTTCCAATACGTGCCACTATGGGACCCACAATGTGTTCCTTCTCCATATGCTTTCACCCCAAGGAGAGGTGAAAGGTAGTTTTACCCCTCTCTTGGGGCGAAAGAGCCTTGAATTTGAATTTTCAATGCAGTAACTTGGTGCCTTGCTACCTTTGCTTGATATTCACCCGAAGTGAGAGTAAAAACATTATCGCTTCAACTTTGTGAACAACACCTTCGTGGGACCCATGGTGCAACTCCTTTGAATTCCTTGATGCCAATATTTCGTCCCAAGGAGGGGTGAATGGGAGTTTCACCCCTCCCTTGGGGTGAAACCCTAGTTGACTTTTCCACATGTTGACTTGACAACTTGTCACTTATTCTTGATGAGGTTCACCCCAAGGAGGGGCGAATGTACTCCATTTCATTTCCTTCAAATATTAACTTTGGTATCACTACAAATCTTGCCTTTAGATGTGGTTTCACCCCAAGGAGAGGTGAAAGGTATTTTTACCCCTTGCTTGGGGCAAAAGTCATATCAGCCGAACTTGACATTTGTTTCTTATTTAAAACTATGTTCACCCCATAGTGGTGTGAATGGGATTTTCACCCTTTGGTGTGAAAAGGTTGTTGTGTCTGTTTTATCCTTAGTCTTCAGGCACTATTTTCGTTGATGTCTTTGGGTAATTTCAATTGATTTTGCACATAATTTTCCACTATCCCCTTTTAGAAATCACAACCATTTTACCTTATAACACCCATTATTTCAAAGCATAAGACCCATAAAAAATAGAAAGAAGGTTTTAACACATAAAAAATGAACTGCAACACATTATACTAGCCAAAACACTGCAACATTAATTCAATATATTTTACCGCTTTACATCAAAAAACTATTCAACAAAATTTCATCAAAATTTTAATGTGGCATGGTGTCAAAACTACCAATATTTCTGTACCTGAGGCTGGTGTGACATCATTTTATAAAATAGCGTGGCCAAGAGCCTAATATTTTCTAAACTGTTATAAGTGCACCTTCTTCTATTTTCATCTCACTTAAGGATTTATTTAATTTAATTGTAAATCTATAATTGTTGATATTGTGTTAGGTTTTTTAGCTTCATTCTATTCTATGTATGCTTGAGGGAATTATAACCTTAAGGTTCAGGCTAGTGTTCTAATTGCTCTATTTTCACTGTGTAAGCTAGACTGCTGGTGAGAAACACCAATTGTCATTAACCTCCATTCTATTTGTAATTTTCCTTTTATCTCTGTGTTGTTCTATCCCATGCTCAAGGTTGAAAGTGGTCTTAGAAAGTTGGATACTTTCTTCATTTGATGTTGTCCTATTGTGAAGCTAAGTAATTTGATTGATTTTAGTAGTTGTAATTTGTAATTGGGTTAGACATCCTCTCTTTCTTGAACTACCCTACTATCTCTATTTTATTTTTAAAAGGTTCCATTTTTATGTTCTTTAAAATTATTTATTCTTTTAATCTGCTAAAATACGAAGAGCTAGATCAATTCATAAAATACAAATCTAATTGATAAACCAAAACAAAATACGAAATTTGAACCCCCTTGCAGGTACACAAGCAATCCACTTGAAACTATTCTAGAAGTGGAAAAGAGTGAGGACGTTTGACCCAACCCTATAACTCACACCTAAACTGAGAGGGATTTATTCCCATTTATGTGAGACTGGTGTTTCCTATTTACGCTTCATAGGGTGTACATAAAACACCAATCAATAGAGAGATTGTGGATGAAAATTTTAAGGTATTCCCCTCTATTTCTAGTCCATGTTTGTCAAAAAATAAAATTCCTACCATGAATCCTTTTGAATCCTTAGAAAACCTTGAAAATTAAGATGTTAAAACTTTAGGAAATGAGGATAGAAAGTCTGTTGAAAGTGAACATATGATTAAGTATCTTCAAACACTTGAAAGAAATAAATATGAAAAGGAAAACTTAGAACCTCATGAATCTAGTTAGAGAAAAGTTTTAGTAAAATGGAATAAAAGTCCTATTTTTAGAACAATGAGGAATAGTAAAAAGAATGGGATTGATATAGGCAATAAATCTAAGCCTGGTAGACCTTCAAATAAGAATATTTTTCAAATTGAAATAACTATATATGTGGCAAATGGAACCCAAATGACTCTTAATCTAAGTGAGAAGAACATCATGCTACATCTAAGAAATCAATGTTATATCTTGTTCTAGAAATAGTTACAAGCATTACTACCTTAGTAAAAAAGGAGAAAAAAATTGCAGCAATGGCATTTACGTAGAATAGGAAACACTTAGGATGAAGGCTTGGTTTGATAATAGGCTGATAAAATATTTGGTTCCTCATTTCTTTGTCTTTAACCTCTTTTTAGTTTGATGGTTTTAGTGATTGGAATGTTGTCCATAGTCTATCCTAGACTATGTTGTTTAATATATAGAAAAAATTTAGAATAGGTGACCTAAGTTTCATCATATTTTGGATTTCATAAGAGGATTATGTGTATGTTTTGAAAATGACTTACTTTTATCACATTTTAGAATTTTTACGAGGCATATTTGTATGTTTTGAAGATGTAAAAGGGTTGGGGCCCTTTCAAAAACCCCTTCTTCCAACCTTATCAAAAATAAATAATTTTTAATTAAATAATATATTTTTGATAATCTAAATGTGTCTTCCATTAAGGGATACTTCCATAAAAATAATAAAATATAGGGTCAATTAAACATATCCAAGTTTCCCTTTTATTAAAAAAAACTTAATTTCCTTTTCTATGGAATATATTCTTCATCTCCCTCTTTCTATATTTATGCAATCATCTCCTTGAAATAATTTTTATTAAGAAATAAAATCTCACTTGGAAAATCATCTTATAAAATTTGAGTGTTATAAAAAATAAGATCAATACTGAGATTGGCTAAATTATGTTCTATCTAATTTCCTTCTCTATAGATATGCTCACATTTCCAAGAAATTACCTACAATAATAGTTGATGAACATCAATGTTAATGTAATTTTTTAAATCTGCACATCCATTTTTATTGATAACATTAATAATAATATGTGAATTCCCCTTAATTTAAATATTTCCATCCTTTTTTCATTGGAATTTTGAACCTTATAAGAAGCATCCTAGGCTTTGCCTAGTTGTTCATTGAAGTTCTAATTTTGAGTGAGGATAATTATGCCTTCATTATTTTGAAAAATAACACCTCCACCAATTTTTCTTAAATTTCCTTTAAAAGCACGATCAAAATTAATTATGATATTCCCAATTTATTGATATTTTTATTTTTCCATTTCTTGGAGCAATTACTTTATTTTAACTCCATTGTCATAAATGATCCTTATATGTATATTCAAATCCTATAACCAAGAGGATAGCACCATTTTTCCATGAACAAGGTTTTCCATGATGAACACTATGTTTGTAAACATTTTGCAAGAGAGGCAATAATATGGTTCAACACTTGGGCATGATTTTGATATTAATTATTATAAATTCTATTATTATTTCATGTCTAAATTCCAAAAAATAATGGTACGATTAGTCCTCCATAGAATAGATAATTCTTTAGATTTGAAATTATTAATCCAACATTTCATCAACTCTTTCAATGTTGATGGAGCTACCCAATATATTCTCATATTTTTTAAAAATAATCCCCAAATGGTGTATGCAAAGGGACAATGAACAAGTAAATGGTATGATATTTTGAAGTCCTTTTCAAAGAAGATACACTTAAAAGGTCCATGATATCTTTTTCTTTGGAGACTCACTCTTGTAAGAATCCTTCTTTGGACTACTAACCAATGGAATTTTGAGGCCTTAGGGAGGTTGTCTAGAGATCAAAAAAATTTCCAAGGGGAATCATTGGGAGTAGGAAATTATAATTATTCTAAATCTTAGTATCCCAACTTGATTAAGTGTCTACTATATTTTGATAGATTTCAAACTAACTCATTCTTCCATATAAAAGTAGGAAAATAAAATATTTTTAAGCTCATTTACCATTTGTTTGAGTTCATATCATTCAACAATATTACTAATATAAATATTTAATCTATATTTATTGCTCATATTGATATAATATTTAACCTTTGGACCTTTATGAGCAAGGTATGTCTGAGCTAATGGTTATCATTTTGAATTAAAAATTGTTATGGTAACTAGGGATAGGTATATGGTAATATAAGATTCCATTATACATAGGTATTATGGATAGGTGGCATGGGACACAAGTAACCCAAGGTTTATAATATTGTAATATCATGTTATAGTAACTTGTATAAATATTTATGAGTCATCTAGGGGTAGGGCTATAACCTTGCACAAGTAACATTGGAAGATGACATATAAAGAAGGGGTATTGTCGTTGTAAGGATCATAAGTCAATCATTAATATTGAATATTCTCTTGTAAAATTAATATTCCCATAGAATGGCTTCTCATCTATGGAGATCTTGTGGAGTTCTTCTTTCCTTAAGGAGAAATGTTGGTGTTTCCCTACCTTGAGGATATTATCTATGTCTATCTCATTGTGTGCATTGTCATTGTAGATATTTATTATGTATGAGTGATTAGTTATTTCAATATGTAACTTGAGAGAAATGAGAGTTAAATATTTATAAGGATAGCTTGAGAAAGGATAAAAATATATGTATCCTAATGGGTGTCATCAAATACTTTGAAAAGAAAATACAAAGGATTTAAGAGGAAAGAAATAAAATAAAAAGAATGGAATTTTTTCAAGAAATAAAATAGAGTATGAAAAAGAAATGAAATTATTCAAGAAGGAGAAAGAAAAAAAAGTTAATATAGTAAGAATAATGAAGAATCCACATCTTTGAATTTACAAAAGTAAGAGAAGGATCAAAAGGATCTAATTTCATCTAAAAAATATACTTTATAGGTTCATGGATGCATTCAAAAGGAAAAGGTTGTTATTTCTATTAACCCTAGAAATAGAGACAATTTCATTAATATATATTTTTAAAAGAGGTTATAGGTTTAAGAAACAAAAATTAAGGACATACAAAATAAGGGTAAGAATACTTAGTCTTTTAAATATTTTAAGATTATTGTGGACAAATATGTTTTATATCTATTTTTTATGCTATTATATGGATGATGTGGATACTATTATTGGTTATCGTTGGTTGGAATATTTGGGTATTGTTAACATTAATTTGCAAAATAAATTCATGAAGTTATGGTATAGGAAAAAGAAGATAACATTGTAGGATATTTATCAACTTAAGGAGCAAGGATCAAAGGAGAAGAAAGAATCAATTATCATAGGAAAACAAGTTAAAGAACCAACAAAGGAATCAAAAGTTGAGTCTACAACAAATTTTAAGGAATAAGCAAATGTAAATTCTAAGAAATATCTGTTAGAAGAACAAAAGGACTCCCTATAAAGAAGGGCACATGAGAGAAGAGCATGATGAAGAATTTAAAATAGAGCAACAAAATTTTTAAGAGTCAAAGGAAGTAGAATTTTAGGTTAAGGTTACAACATATCACCACCCACACCACTATGAGCAACATTAATCATGGAGGCATGGAATAGGGCCTCAATATTATTATGGAACTACATGGAGTTAGAAAGATATCCCTTATGCAATGTTTAAAAAAATATAGTAATTCTAGATTTCAAAGTGGTGCAAAAACATCATGGAACTAAAGGATCAATCATTTTAAATATTAGACTAGAAAAAAAACATGAAGGCACCAAATTAGTTGTGGATATTCAATAGGTACAACATTGAAAGGGGATCGAATTAATTTTTGATTGCATGAAAAAATATATTGTACTATAGTGATAGGGGTAAGAATTTTATTAAATTTGGATGCTATATCTATTGGTATTCTTGAAATATGGATGCTATGCAAGCCTCATATATATTACATTATGAACATATTGCTATGATAAATTAATTGTTTCCTAGTGATATTTTTTATAATAAGCTATATGCAACTTCAATTAGGAGCCATTCCAAATAAAATAACAAAATATTTGTTAGGTCAATTAAAGCATATCCAAGTTCCCCTTTTATAAAATATATTCTTCATTTCCTTTTCCATTAAATATATTCTTCATCATATTCAAATTTCTATATTTCTATAATCATCTCCTTGGTATCATTTTTATTAAGAGATAAAATCTCACTTGGCCAATTGCCTTATAAAATTTGAATTTCACCAAGAAGAATATCAACACCACAATTGGCTAAATTATGTGCTACCCAATTTTCTTCTCTATATAAAATCTCATATTTATACGAGATTGAATCCAACAATAGTTGATTAATATTATCAATAACATTATTTTTAATCCAATCCCCACATCCATTTTTACCAATAGCATTAATGATAATTTTTTAATCCCTTTCAATTGAAATATTTCCACTCCTTTCCAAATACAATTTTGATCCCTATAATAAATGCCCTAGCCTCTATATAGCTATTTAAGTTCCATATAATTCTAAGTAAGAAAGGATAACCTTACCTTCATTATTTTGAAAAACACCACCTCCACCAACTTTTCCTAGATTTCTATTAGAAGCACCGTCAAAATTAATTTTGATAAATATAATTTTTGGATATTTCTGTTTTACCATAAATCAAAGTAAATCCTTTGAGTTAACTCTATTTTTGCAAATGGTCCTTTCATATATATTCAAGTTTTATAACCAAGAGGCTAGAAACTTGTTTTCTAGACTCAAGAATTTCCATGGTAAGCACCATGTCTACAAACATTCTCTAAGAGGTAATAATATTATTTTGAGCTAAGACATAATTTTGAGACATATTTTCAAAAATTAAATTATTTTGTTTATTCCATATAGGATTGGCAAAGGCCAATCCTATATGGAATGTATAATGCTTTAGCTTTGAAATAATTGATCCAACATTTTATTAAAAATTTTAAATGTTGATGGAGCTACCTAGTATATCATCATATTATTCAAAAGGGAGTGCCAAATGGTTTAAGAAAAGGGACAATGAAGAAGTAAATGGTCTAATATTTCTATATTTTTCTCCCATAAGGTACACCTAAAGCATCTATGATGTCCTATTTATTTTAGACTATCTTGTAAAAATAGGTAAATAAACTCTTGACACATATTTTAAGCTCATATGAAGGAATGTTGAGCCCTTAAGAAGGGCCTGATAACCAAATATTATTTCAAGGGAAATATTTGGGAGTAGGAAATTTTTATTGCTATATATTCTCATATCCTAACTTGATCGATTATCTACCATCATTTTTTAGGTTCCAAACTAACTCATCCTTTTGTGTATAAATAGGTAAATAAAATCTTGACACATTTTAAGCTCATATGCTATTTATTTTAGTTCCTCTCCTTCCACCAAGTTACTAATATAAATAAATCATCTATTTTTATTGCTCAAAATAATATAATATTTTACCTATGGACCTTTACAAGCTAGACATGACCAAACCAATGGTTATTATTTTGAATCAAATATAAGAGGATAAAACTTCAACCGAGAATTAGATCAAAATTTTTACATAATCCCCTTCATTGACTAATCATCTAGTATATTTCTTTGTCAATTATAAACTATTTGATATGAAGTACCATGTTAGCAATCCTTTATGTAGGATTCTTTTCTTAAAAAAAATTATTACACTCGAAGAACATATAAATTTATGAATAATATTTTTGCCCAACTTTTTATTTTATCTTGTTGGTTTTTAAGCCAAATTATCACAGATCCCAATATTCTTAATCAAGGTCCCAATATATTTAATCTAGAGTAGACTCAAATATAAGAGCAATCAAAATATATGTTGGCCAATATAAATAATTATAACATTCAAAATAATATCAAATATGAATTTAAAATGGCCAAAAATCATTCATGCAATAACATGAAGAAAAATTACAATAGAATTGCTCAAAATATGCATACAAGCTTCAATATGCTTAAATGTATCATACAATATCCAGATCCTTCGATGATTTACAACACGGAGATTTACCTTCATAATATAGATATACCGGATGTCTCTTCAAGTATTTGAATATTACTCTCCATATGACAACTATACATGAATCTTGACTCTCTACTTCCATGCACACTTGACTTTATGACACTTATACTCTTTTTCATGATACTTGTGCACATTTTGCACATAGATACTTACATAATAAAAACATATTAATGTACCAAATAATTTAATATGTTCTAAAACTCCCCTATATTACATTATTTTTTATGAATAAATATTGTTATAGATATATGATTCTAAAATATTTGATATTTGTTTTGACCAAGGGATTTTGTAAAAATATCTACAATCTAGTCTTTAGTAGAAATATGTTTTAGCTAAATATGATGATCCCAAATATTATCTCTGGTAAAATGACATTGAGCTTCAATATATTTTGTTCTTTCATGAATTGTTATATTTTTAATTAAATTAATCACTCATTGATTATCATAATTTATTACTATAGGAGTTCTCTTGATTTCCATATCTAACAATATGTGTTATAACCAAAGTGCTTCACATACTACATCTTTTGCTATATGATATTATGCTTCTATTAATGAAAGTGCTACTTCATATTTTTTCATGTTGTACCAAGAAATAGGTCATGACTTGAGAAAGAAAACACATCCTAATGTAGATTTTATGTCATCTATAGATCCTACATAATTTGAGTCTGAATATCCCTATAGATAAAAATTGCCATCATTCTTTTTGTATAGTCTTGCTAATATATTGTAGTATTATTTTTGTAGCTTTCCAATGAATTTCTCTGCATTCCTGCATAAATCTTGAAAGATAATTTACAACAAAGACAATATCAGGTCTAGTATTTGTTAGATATAGAAGAATTCCAATTAATTAACAATACATAGTAGAAAAAACTAGTGGTGTCTCATCATATCTAGACAATTATAATCCTTGTTCCATTGGAGTGTCTTTAGATTTTTAATTTTCTATTTTGTACTTTACAAGTAATGATTTTACATACTTTTATTGTGTTATTGTGATATCACTTTTATTTTGACAAATTTCTAATCCAAGATAATAATGAAGTGGACCTAAATTTATCATTTAAATATCCTTTTCTAAGTCCTTTTTGACTTCATCTATCAGATTTTTGAACTTCTTGTGATTACTATATCATCAACATATACTATAAGTATTATTTTTCTAGTCCAACCTTTTTTGTGTAAATATTTGGATTTAATGTACTTATTTTAAAATTGTGTTTAATAGATGATTATTAATCTATATGTACTAGGATCTTGGTGCTTGCTTTAGACCATAGAAATATTTGTTTAACTTACAAGCCTTCTATTCTTTTTATTTGATCACAAATATATCTAGTTGGGATATATATACTTCTTCTTCAATATCACCATTGATAAATGCACTCTTTACATCCATTTGATGAAGTTTCCATCCAAGTGTTATTAATGCATAAATTGTTTGAATAGTAGTCATTCTTGTTGTTGGTGCAAAGGTTTCTTCATAATCTATTCCTTCTATTTGAGTATAACCTTTGGCAACTAATCATACCTTGTATTTTTCAAGAGTACCATTTGCTTTGTATTTTATTTTATATATCCATTTACATCCTACTACTTTATTTTCTTATGGTAAATCAACAAGATTTCATGTTTTATTCTTTATTAATGTTGCATATTCTAAATCCATAGTTGTCTTCCATTCTAGATGTTTTAGAGCTACTTGTGTAGTTGTAGGTTCATCTATTGAACTCATTAATCTTATATTTATTCTCGTTAAACTATGATTTTGAGGTCTTGTACTAGTAAGATCTGGTATATGTTTTATCTTTGAGTCTTTAAGTGTATATTTGTACCATTTGGGTTCTATCTTTTGAGATGATGAATTTTCAACATGCTCTTCTGATTTTAATTCTTCACTTGAAGAGTTCTCTTCATCTAAAAATTTTAGAATTGAACCTAATATCAACCTTTTGATATTTAATAAAAAAATTATTTTCTTCATCAAAAATTACATCTCTACTTACATGAATTTTCTTTGTAATTGGATGAAGATCTTGTATCCAATTGAATCATCATCATAACCAAGAAATATTCCATAAATAATTTTATCATCCAATTTTTTCCTATGCTTTGGAACATGTGATAGAAATATTGAGAAGCAATATTGAAACCAAAAAACTAGACATGCAAAGTATTACTGAAAATATCAAGAACTGATTGATTATTCCATGGGATCAACTTTGTATAAATAACAAAGTTGATCAATGTGAGTCGTTGGATCACAACAACTCAACAAATCTGAACTAGTCTAAACTGAGAGTTCACCTGACTCATGGAAGAGTGGTAACTCAAGTAAGACTATCCTAGTAGAACTTAAGAGAACAAATATTTATTCTAACACCCCCCTTAAGTGATACTAGGGGTGAATGAAACAACATGAGATGAGTCCCGACAACAAGGCCTGATGAGGTACTCATTTACAATGAACTCTTATAGAAGAAGAAGAAGAAGAGGCATGTCTTCGGATGGCGAAGATTGTCCTCTATTAACACCAAAAAAAATGAGTCCCGACAATATGGCCTTATTAGGTACTCATGTACAATGTACTTATATAGGATAGATGGTGAAAAAACCACTTGGGAAAAACCATCTTCCAAAAAAGGAAAAAAAAAACAATAAGAAGAAGAGAGAGGTGAAAGCCTCTTTGAACCCTTCTAATGCATTTGCCTAACCCCAAGTTTCTCTCGCAACTGAATGTAACGCGGAGAAGGAAAGGATTTGGTGAAGATATCTGCAATTTGATTTTCTATGGGAATGTACTCCAAGTTTAGATCCCCTTGTTGAATATGTTGTCGAATGAAGTGCATGTGAATCTCAATGTGCTTGGTGCACTGATGTTCAACTGGATTATGGGCAATATGAATTGTGCTCTGATTGTCACACCAAAGGGTAATAGGTTGGTTATGGAAAAAACCAAATTCCCTTAGTATCTGATGAAGCCAAAGAGCTTCTTGACTAGCTAAAATTGTTGCCCTATATTCTGCCTCTATGGATGATAAAGCTACTGCCTATTATTTTTTGCATGACCAAGCAATAGGTGAAGAACCAAGACAAAAAACATAGCCAGAGGTGGAACATCTATCTTCAACTGAACCTACCCAATCAGAATCTGTGTAACCATTTATATCTATGGATCCACCCTCATATAAGAGCCCAAAGTGAGTAGTTCCTTGCAAGTAGCGGAGGATTCTTTTTGTTGCTTGCCAATGGCTGAAATGAGGTTGATGTGAGAATCTAGATATTAAGCCAACAACATATGAAATATCTGGGTGAGTATGAGTGAGGTATAATAGACTTCCTACAAGCTGTCTGTAGAGAGTAGCATCACATAGAGGGGACTTGTAGGAAGTACTTAGAGTGACTCCAGACTGAAAAGGTGTGGAAGAAGGCTTGCAATCAGTCATCTTAAACCACTGAAGAAGGTCTAGAGTATATTTCTGTTGACATAATGAAATTCCTGCATCTGTTTGAGTTATCTAAAACCCAAGGAAGTAATGGGCTAAACCCAGATCAACCATCTCAAATTTCTCGAAAAGGGAGTCTTTGATAGTTTGGATGTGAGAAATGGCACTACCAGTGAGTAGTAGATCATCAACATAGAGAAAAAGTATGGTGATGTTTTCTTCATCCCTCCAAATGTATATTGTTGCATCAGACTCACAATGAGAAAACCCTAAGGATAGAAGGAAGGAGTCCATTTTTTCATACCAAGCTCTAGGAGCCTATTTTAGACCATAGAGAGATTTCCTTAGTTTACAAACAAGGGAGGAGTCTTGAATAAATCCAGCAGGTTGTTCCATGAATATTTCCTCCTTTAAGTCACCATGCAAGAAAGCACTTTTAACATCCATTTGAAAAACTGGCCATTTTTGGGAAGCAGCAAGTGCAAGAACCAGCCTTACAGAATCCATTTTTGCAACTGGTGCAAAGGTTTCAGAATAATCAATGCCTTCAATTTGTGAAAAACCTTTAGCTACCAAGCGAGCTTTATGTTTGTCAATTTCTCCATTAGGTCCATACTTAGTTCTGTAAATCCATTTACAATGAACCAATTTCCTTCCTTTAGGTAGAGGAACTAGATCCCAAGTTTTGTTTTTGATTAAGGAAGAAAATTCATTCTCCATGGTAGCATCCCATTCTTTTATACCAGTTGCTTCTTTGAAGGATTGAGGATCTATTGAGATGGACTGACAGACAAGACCAGAACCCATGGAGTTGCTTAATCTGGATGATGGAAGATTTTGGATGTAAGGAGTGGCTTCTTGAACTATGGTGCGGGCCCATTTTGGCATTGTGGAAGGAGTCATGGGTGTGGTAGGACTTTGAGGAGGAGTTTGAATTATGGGATCCTCATTTTGGTCATCTATCTCAAGGATGGTATCTTCACTATATTGGGGCTCAAATATTGGAGATGGCTCGAGATAATTATTGTTGGAAGATGATTGAGGATCTTTATAAGGGAATGTTTCATCAAATTGAACATTTCTGTGAAAAAATACCTCATGAGTTGTGGGATCAAGGAGCCTGTAGGCTTTCATTTCCTCACAATAACCAACAAATACAAGTTGCTTGCTCTTTTTTTCTAGAGCCTTCCTCTTTTTCTTTGGGATGTGTGCCCAAGAAGTACACCCAAAAACTTAAAAAAAAGAGACATCAGGTTTGGAGCTAGTCCATGCTTCTTCGAGAGTCAAATGGCCAAGAGCTTTATGAGGTGTGCGGTTTTGAATATAATTTGCACAATTAATAGCTTCAACCCAAAAAACTACTGGAAGATCTCTTGAGTGGAGCATACAGTTTGCCATTTCTTTCAAAGATCTATTTTTCCTTTCTGCAATGCCATTTTGCTGTGGATTATGGGAGACTGAATGTTGATGAATTATGCCATGAGTTGATAGGAATATGGAGAACTCATTACTGAAGTATTCCCCCCATTATCTGTACGAATTTGCTTGATTTTGCAATTGGCTTGATTTTCAACTAAGGCCTTGAATATTTTGAAGTGGGATAGCACATCACTTTTGTATTTTAGAAAGTAGACCCAAGTTCTTCTTGAAAAATCATCAATGAAGGTTAAGGCATATTTTGCTCCTTTGAAAGAAGGCTCTGGGAAGACCATCAAGTCACTATGGATTAACTCTAGAGGGGATGAGGCCTTTTGAGAACTACTTGGGTGAAAGGGATCTTGATGTTGTTTTCCAAGAGCACATCCAGGACATACTCCATCAATAGAAGAGACTTTTGGTAACCCTGTTACCATTTTATGAGTATTCAACTCTTTTAGATAGTTATAATTGAGATGTCCAAACCTTTCATGCCAAATTTTGCTTTCAAGATCTCCATGTGCAACAAAATAGGAGGCTCCATCTGAATTTTTGAATCCATTGAAGTGAAATAGGTGAGTGTTGTGATCAATATCTCCTTTTGCTATGAGAGAGTGTGGTTCTTGAAATTCTCTTATTTCAACTCCTGTTGGTGAAAATAGAATTGTTTTACCCTTTGAAGAAGTACAAATCTGATAGATGGATAGGAGATTTGTAGCTATATTTGGGACATAGAGAACATTATTGATATACCCACCATCAATGGATATGTCACCTTTTCCTTTGATAGGGATAAAGGATGAGTCACCAACTTCTATGCTACAAGTTGAGCTTGAGGAGATTGAAGAGAATGACTCATGTGAAGAAGTCATATGATGAGTTGCCCCTGAATCTAGAACCCAATATTTTGATGAAGTTTTTATATTTTTGCCTTGAACATTTAAGGCTTTTCCTATCTGCTTCTTGATGTCTATTTTTTGATCCTTTATTGCTGCCTCTAGTTGTTGTAGTCTTTTCCAACATTTGTTCACAGAGTGTCCATCCTTTTTGCAATGTGTACAAGTTATAGGGCCTCTTTCTTTCTTTTTGAATTTTTCTTTAGTGGAGGTGGATGCTACTAATGCTTTTGAGGAAGAGGGAGAGATCTCATATTTTGCAAGTTTTGTTTCCTCTCTAGTTAGCCTATCACAAAACTCCTCTAAAGAGGGCATTTTAAAATTTGTACCAAGTGCATCTTTTGTAGACAAAAAAGTGGTAGAAAAAATTTGAAACACTCCATTTAACTTAGAAATAATAAGATAGATGCATTCTTCTTCTATTTTATTCTTGCCACTACCTTTTAGTTGAGTGAGGACTTCTTTAAATTTGGTGAGAAAGTCAACAATATTGCTGAAGTCTTCAGGAGATAATGTTGTTAATTCTGCCTCTAGCTGCATTGACCTTATTTTATCCACTTTACCAAACAAGTTCTTTAGTTTTTCCCAACTTTCAAATGGGGTTTTACATTCTGAAATGTGAAACCATAAGCTTTCATTTACATTTGTGCTTATAATACCCATTGTTTCATACATCTTCCCTTTATGAACAAATATCTCATATTCTTTTTCAAATTCAGGTTGTTTCTCTTCTAGCAAGTGTGTGAGCCCTTTTTGAGAAATGAGATTTAATATTTTTGGTTTCCATGTATGATAGTTATGAGGGGTGAGTGGGTCAATTGTATTCATTTTGCAAAAAAAATATTGCAGTGAACCAATTATTCCCCCTTAACTGCAAGAAGCTTTAGAGAAGACAATGATGCACCTTCCTTCAATTAGAGTAGTGTGGAGCAAGAATTCCTATTGAAACAAGGCAGCAGAAGCCAAACCTCTATACCAAACTCCTCAATTCACCCGCCCTTACGAGAGGGAAACTATAAGTAAATTAAGGAGAGTGATACGTGGAACATAGGCAAAGGGAAGCAAGAATAACCTGCTAGACCTTTATACCAAAACTTCTTAATGACCCGCCCTGACGTGAGGGAGACTATAGGTCAATGAGAAGACCGATACGTGGAACATAGGCGATTATTTCAAAGTTTAGGGCCAATGTTTGGTTTCTTGTGAGTGTATTGCAATAATAAATATCCAAGAATGAGGTGCAAGCATCAAACATCAACTTTCCAAGAGAGTGGGTCCATAATTAATGCAACAATATATGCTAAGTATCACCTTCAAGAAGTAAGTAGTAGTAGTAATGCAGTAAAAAGTGCAGCAGTGCAACAGTAAGAAGTGCAGCAGTAGTAAAGACTGCATTTCATGAAATTAGACACATGAAGAAGCCCCCCTTTATGAATCCAACATAAAAATAGGTGCAAGAATCAACACCAATAACCCCCCTCCAAAAAAAACTTTGTATTACTGAGATTACAATGGGTCTCCTTACTTTGACAGCCCCACTTGGAATAGGCATTGAGAATAGTGAGGAGACAAAATATTTTTAAGTTTACAAAGTTTCTTCTTTGAAGAATAATAGTTGGAAGAGAAATAGCTGAAAAAAAAACTTAAGAAGCAATATTGCCCTCTATGGCTCTCTAAGAGCAATAGAATGCAACAATGAAAGTCATTTGGAAATGTGCACAGATCGCAGCTCTTGGAGGCTTCTATTTTTTTTATTGTTCACTCTGTCACGTCGGATGTAAGGGTCACTGAGAGCAGATGTAACTTCCTTCATTTTGATGTATGGGGCCCTTTGAATGTTTGTTGTGCTTCCACGTCTGCAATAGTTGTAGACATAACCTTGTGTAGAACTGTTGATTAGAAAGTGCGTAGAACCTTGCTTCGAGAAGTGTGCGTCCACGTCGAATCAAGGAGAGACCTACAAATCTGAGTAAGATAGTGCCAAACAAGAATCAATATCACTTTGGAGCTTATATTGAAAAATGATACAATATTATTCTCCTGGTGAAGCCGAATCGCCCCCGTATCCTGCGGTGTATGTGACCTTCGAAGAACGCAGCAGCTCCTGAAGACAAAAAATGTGAACAAAACTCATGCAAAGGATGAACTTTGAGAGAGTGTTGGCTGGCTATATAGTATTTCGCTGATGGATAGCCATTGATGGAAAGCGCATGGAAGAAGGATGTGGCTCTCTATTTTGGAGTGAACTGAAGCAACTGACATGATATTATCGCATAAGATAGAGTTCAAACTGAAGAAGATGTCACGAGTTATCCTTATGAGCGCCAATGATGGAAGCAAACTGAAGAAAATATTTATTTGGTGCCAACGAGGGAAGATGCATGTCTCCAATATCAGGAAGGACAAGGCTTAGCGTGCAACAATCGAAGAGGATGCATCTTCAGTACCAATGAGGGAAGACCCATTTCTTCATTGGAGGGAAGAAAGGACGATGCTCTTTTTTGATGAAAAAATAGTACCGAAGATAGGAAATGGATCTATCTCATGGAAGTCTTCACCATTTGGCATGAACCACAACACGTTCTCTCGCAGCAGTCTCCTCTGAGATACATTGATGCATATTGCATTGGTTGGCTTCACCATTGGGCACGAACCACAACACTTTCCTCATGCACAACTTAATATTAACAACAACCATGAGCAGAGGCTGCGTTCGCTTCTGAATAGGGGACGTCAGTTGAAGACTTTTGTTGAGAGGATTGTGGGCCACTATGAAGTATATCCTTAAATTGATGCACAACACAATGAGAGGGAAGCCAATGCATCCAAAAAAGGATATTAGTTAAAAAAATTGCCATTAGGGACAACAAAAATACATTGTGAGAGGGCAGTGTGATGCAAATATTTAAGATAACACCATACACAAAAGGGGAGGTAGCAAAAATAGTTGCTACCTATTATCAAAAATAGAATAACACTCTGCTCTTATTTCTCATAACAATGATAGTAATGATCTATATGAAACATTAGTGTGTAAACACTATATGGGAGTATAGATTAAAAAAATTTAAGACTATTTAACAACTTCCAAATAAGCTGAAATAGATAGAGAAGACTTATCCAAAAAAAAGGAGGACAAGCTGAACCAGATCTAAAAAGGTGAATGCTTGCAAAAAAACTAGCCCTACTCTGGTACCATGATAGAAATATTGAGAAGCAATATTGAAACCAAGAAACTAGACATGCAAAGCATTACTAAAAATATCAAGAACTGATTGATTATTCCATGGGATCAACTTTGTATAAATAACAAAGTTGATCAATGTGAGTCGTTGGATCACAACAACTCAACAAATCTGAACTAGTCTAAACTGAGAGTTCACCTGACTCATGGAAGAGTGGTAACTCAAGTAAGACTATCCTAGTAGAACTTAAGAGAACAAATATTTATTCTAACAAAATGCACATATGTTTTACATCAAAAATTCTTAATTTTTCTTTTGTTGATTTTTTTCCTAACCATAATTCTTCAGGAATAATATTTTTTAATATTTTTGTAGGAGATCTATTCTAAATGTACACAACTATTTTAATAGCTCCTACCCAGTATTGATGATCAATATGATATACTTTTAACATGAAATAAACTATTTTTAAAATAGATCCATTTCTTCTTTCTACAATACCATTGTGTTGAGGTGAATATGTTATAGTAAGTTATCTTTTTATACCATTTGTTTTTAAAAAAGAATCAATTTTTTCTACAAATTCACCACCTCTATCTAAAAAAAGACTCTTAATTGATTTTATTGCATTTTCAACTAATTGCTTTAATTATTTAAAGCAACTAAATGCTTCAAATTAAAGTTTTATTAAATATACCCACATTTTTGTAGAATAATCATCAACAAACAATTGAAAATATCCATATCCTCCAATACTAGTAATGTTCATTGGACCACATAAATTTGTATATATTAGCTCTAATGGTTCTTGAGCTCTGTAGTTACTAATTTCAAAAGGTATTCTATGTTGTTTACTTGCAAGATATTCTTGACATACTATAGATTCCCATGCTAGTTTTGGTAAACCCCTAACCATTTGATGTTTACTCATCTCATTTAAAGAGGATGCACTTATATGTCCTAGCCTTTTATGCCAAAGTTCTTTTGTTTTTAAAATGCTTACTTATAGAGCCACATTGATAATGTATCTAGAGCAAATAGACTATGTTTATATGATCCAATTGAAGAACATGTGCTTATACTCAGGGGGGGTGAACAGTATAAGATAAAACTTTTTGCTTTTTAATCCATATGATAACATCAAAAATATTCAAGCATTAAACATCACATAAATCATCACACTGAGGGACATGATTTAACGTGGTTCACCCAATGTGGGCTACTCCATGGAGAAAATATCTATTATCATAAATATTAGATGCATAGTGATCAAGGTTACCCAATGGGAATATCTATAATCATGGTAAACTACTTCTATCTTGTGGTAACCTTTACCACAAGCTAGAAGTAGTAGTAGTGAAGAAAAAAAGGAATATAAGAAAAAGAAAGAAAGAAAATTTTATCATGAAAATAAAAATAGATATGGTCAAAAAAGGCATGAGAAGATATTTCAAAGACACAAGAAAAGCTTTTATGTTGAAGAAGCAAGCAGTTCTTCCAGCAGCAGTGATGAAAGTCTCTCAAATAGTGAAAGAGAAAAATCCTATTTTTTGCCATAGAAGAGAAAGAAGATGCTCATGTTGTCAAAGACCAAGAAGAAGAAAAAGATTTAGAAAATGAAGAAGAAGCCATGGTTGACATAGAAGAGGAACTTTTTATTGCTCTTGAAGAGTTGAAGAGGGTTAGAAAGAATAACTCAAGATTGAATACTCAAGTACAAGAGGATGAGAAGACAAAGGTAAAGTTATCACAAGAACTCATTAACCTAAAAGTTAAAGTTGAAGAGGTAAAGCAAATTGAAGAAGGTATGGCTAAGAAGTAAAAGAAAAAAGAGTTGGAATGTAAAAAATTGGAACATGAGCTTGTCTCTCTGAGGAAGGAAGTGGAAGATTCTAATGATAATATACACAGGTTTGAAAAAAGCACAAGAATCATTGGTGATATTATCAAAATACAAAGATCTTCAACTATAAATATTGGACTTGGTTTTGAAGAAGGTCAAAGAAATCAAAAGGGGGAGTCAAGCTCAAAAGGAAAATAGGTATCAAATAAAATGATTAAATAGGAATCTAAGACCTATGTTGATGTATTGATAAGTGGAAGCATCAAGAAGGAAGAAAACAATGCATCATCAAGGAACAAAGTCCATCATAGAAACAACAATGAGAGAACCATGCGGTAATATATTTCAAGGCAATAAGATAGGTTTCAATATTACTTCCATGGTTATTGTTTTTCATGTCACCAAATTGGTCATAAAGCTATAAATTGCAGGGTTTGTGCTAAGAATAATTTTGGCTTCACCAAGAGGAATTTCAATTCATTTGCACCTCTCATGGACTACAACATCATATGCTACAAATTTAATAATTTTGATTATATAGCTAGATGGTGTAAAATAGTGTTCCCTGAAATTTTGAAGTCAAGCAAGAAGAAGAATAGTCAATCTATTCAAAATAATATGACCTCTAAAATTTGGAGAAAGAAAATAGAACAAGAAGAGAAGCATAGTAATTTGGGAGTTTTACTCCCATCTCATAATTGAACATCTCAAGAAGAGTAGGGAATAGGGGGCATTATCAAGTGTCTTATCTTACAGCCCCGAGGAGCCTTTTCCATTGATGTCAAAGGGGGAGAATTTCAATAAGGGGAAGTAGCTAGTCAGGGGAGTAGTTTGTGATCATGTTGCAATAAAAGATATTTTTATTATAGGGTTGTCATCAATGACAAAGGGGGATATTTTTAGAAATATTGAGTTATCATTGATGTCAAAGGCAGAATTATCTTCAACGATGAAATATTGATATCAAAGGAAGAAATATCTTCAAGGATAAAATATTGATTTGTCATTAATGTTCAAGGCAAATATCTTCAAAGGTGATTTTATATGCTTTAATATTTAAATGAAATATTTAAATATTTAAAGTGGGAGGCTTATATTTAAATCAAAGGATTTAAATATAATTTAAATATATAAAAGTTTAAATATTATAATGGGTTGACCTCCTTGAGTGCACCATGCAAAAGGAATTGAAATTCAAATATTTAAATGTTGGGCCGACTTCCTTGGGTGTGAATGACAAGCATATAAATATGAGGCACTAATTCACTTTGGAAAAAATGCAAGATTTGAATATCCATCGTGGAGAGAGAAGCAACAAGTAGAATACAAGGGATGAGAGAGCGTAATTTTATCAACATAGCAGAAGAAGACTTTAACTAGTTGATCGCACCACTTTGATCTCAACCAAGTGGCTAGCCTAGTCGATTTCCTAGCTCGTGCTAGAGCACTACGATGTAAAATGTTAGAGGGTCGAATCTCTTCAACAACTAATTCATTGTATTTTGTTCTTCAAGATAGCGTAGTGAAGGAGGTAAATATATTTGTGTGCCCCTTTGGTTTCATCCATTGGGATAGCCCAGTCAGTTGTCTAGCCCATGTTAGGGCGCTGTAGTACAGAAGGTTTACGAATCTAATCTCCTCGATGCTATTTTTTGTTGTGGTTTTGTTGATTGACATAGTGCAATGAAGACATCAAGTATTTCATCATGCTTCTTGGTTTCATCTATCTTGTTAGCTCAAACGGTCTCAAGCCCGTGTTAGGACACTATGCTTCTAGAGGTTAGTTGATCGAATCTCATCCACGACTGTGAGGTAAGGGCAAATTTTTTTTTATTAATTTGATATAAGGGAGATATAAGGAGTCTTATGGTTATTATAAGGTTTTTAATTAATTTGATATAAGGGAGATATAAGAAGTCTTGTGGTTATTATAAATTTTTTAATTTGATATAAGGGAGATATAAGGAGTCTTGTGGTTTTTATTATGTTTTATTTTGCAAGTTATTAAAAGGAGATATAAGGAGTTAGTTTATTGCTACTATAAAGTTTTATTTTGCAAATTTGATAAAAGGGAGATATAAGGTGTCATGTTGTGTTTTTAAAGTTCTATTTTTGCAAATTATAGAAAGGGAGATATAAGAGTCATGTTGTTATAAAGTTTTATTTTATTTTCCCAAAATAAGATCATTGTTATTAAGGTAAATTTGGAAGAGGAAAATCATTTTGTCAAGGTAGATTTGGAAAGCACATGTAAAAGGAAGATCATCATTATTGAGGCATATTTGGAGGGCACATATTTGAAACAAGTCAAGATGTTAAAGAATATTAAGTACACATATTCACCCAAATATTCAATTAACAAGGAAGGATAATTTAATCATTTCAAGAAGAAGGAAAGGTACACATGATAGTGGAAGAAGATCAAGGTATTAGCATCTCCAATTCAACACACAAGTAAGTTATCTAAGCTAGACTTGAGCTACCTTTAAAATGTAATAAATGTGAGATATGTGGAAGCGATAGACTTAATGAATGTAAAGAACATATTGGCCATTTGAAGCTTACTACATTAGTGCATATCATCCTCTATATGTTCTTGAAGTTAAAATAATTTTGGGTAGAATATGTTTGTATTACCTTTAGTTGAAGAAAGAAAAACTCAAGAAAAGGTGAAGGATTTGAGCAAGTTTTGGAGAAGATTTGAGCAGTATTTGTGAGTAGGTTTTGGAGCAGATTTGAGAAAGTTTTATGAGCAGGTTTTGGAGTAGATTTGACTAGGTTTTGTAAACAAGTTTTAGAATATATTTGAGTAGGTTTTGAAGTATATTTGAGTAGGTTTTGTAAGTAGGTTTTGGAGCAGATTTGAGAAGTATTTATGAGCAGGTTTTGGAGCATATTTGAGCAATGTTTATGAGTAGGTTTTGGAGCATATTTGAGTAGGTTTTATGAGAAAATTTTAGATTAGATTTGAGCAAGGGGATTGGTGTCTCCTGTGGATTGGTGTCTCCTATGGATTAGTGTCCATAAAATTGAGCAAGGATATTGGTGTCTCATGTGGATTGGTGTCCATGAACTTGAGCAAGGGGATTGGTGTCTCCTGTGGATTGGTATCCATGAACTTGAGCAAGGGGATTGGTGTCTCCTGTGGATTGGTGTTCATAAAATTGATCAAGGGGATTGGTGTCTCCTATAGATTGGTGTCCATAAACTTGTATAGGGTATTGGTGTCTCCTATGGATTGGTGTCCATAAACTTGTATAGGGTATTGGTGTCTCCTATGGATTGGTGTCCATAAACTTGTATAGGGGATTGATGTCTCCTATGGGTTGGTGCCTATGAAATTGATGAAATTTATAAGCAATATTTTGTCATGGTTTTCTCTCGAGATGGTGTTTCAATGTAAAATATTTGTCTATTATGTGTATGGTTATTTGTGCATTATTTCATTATTGCATTGATATTATTTGAAGTTATTTCTTTGTAAAGAAAAGAGAAACATTTTAGCTTATATTGTTCACCCCCCTCTCAGTATAATCTTGTGTTCTTCATTGATTCTAATAATTATTTACTTAAATATATATATATATATATATATATATATATATATATAGGTTCTCTTGATGCAGTGGAATTATCTAGGAAAAGAACCCTACCCAAAGGATCATCGAAATTGAACTTCATATCAAATAGTTTACAATTAATAAAAATATATTATATGGTCGATAAATGAGGGGAACTATACAAAATTTTGGTTTGATGATTGGTTGAAACCTTATCCTCTTATATCTAATTCAAAATAAAAACCATTGGCTCAACAATGCCTAACTTGTAAAGGGCCAAAGGTTAAATACTACATTAATATTAACAATAACTCTAGATCATGAATTTCTTTTAAAAACTTGGTTGAAGGAAATGAACTCAAAAAAATTGCAGATGAACATTAAAAGATGCTTCAAGAGTTTTATTTTCTAATTTTTATGTAAAAGGATGATTTGGTTTAGAATCTATCAAAGTATGGTGGATACTTAATCAAGTTGAGATATGAGGATTTAGAGCAATCACAGTTTCGTACTCCTAAATATTTTCTTTGGAAGAATGTTTAGTCATTAGAGGCTCTCCCTAAGGCCTCAATATTTCTTTGGTTAGCATTTCAAAGTGAGATTCTTATATGAGAGTGTCTAAAAAGAAAATGATATCATGTATCTTTTAGATGTGGCTTATGTGAGAAGGATTTAGAGACATTAGACCATTTACGTATTCATCATCCCTTTGCTCACACCATTTGGGGTTACTTTTTGAAAATATGAAAATATAATGGGTAGCTCCATCAAATTTGAAATAGTTAATTAAATATTGAATTAATTATTTCAAAGCTAAAGCATTATGTATTCTATGGAGGATTGACCATACTATTATTTGTTGGAATGTACAACTTGAAAGGAATAATATAATTTTTTAAAATAAATATCAAAATCATGTCCAATTTTGGAACCATATTATTGCCTCTCTTAAAGAATGTCCACAAGTATGGTGCTCATCATGGGAAGTCTTAAATGCAAAAAAATAGGTGGTAACAACATGGTTATAGGTTCAAATCTCGGGCCTCGCTAACCGCTTTCCCTTTTCCCTTGTTTTTCCGCGGCTTAAATTTTTTAAATGTTGGGGGCAGGGGGGTTTTGGGGGGGGAGGGGGGTAGGATTTTTTGGGTGGGGTTGGTGGGGGGAACCGGCTAGCCCCGGGGCGGCCGACAAAACGGCCACCTCCCCCCGTTTCTGGCGGGTCTTCCTCCCCCAACATAAATAAAAAAAAAAAAAACATGGTTATAGTATTTGAACATATATGGAATAATAATATGTGATAATGAAATTAAAACAAGGGATATATTTCAATCTAGGTTAAAATGGAAATGCCCAAAAATTAGATTTATCAAAATTAATTTTGATGATGCTTCTAAAGGAAATCCAAGAAAATTTGGTGGAGGTGGTGATTTTACAAATAATGAAGGTAAAATTCCCCTCACTTACTCATAATCGTATAGAACTTCAACTAACAACTATGCATAGTCTAGGGCACTTCTTACAAGGATTAAAATTTCAATAGAGAAATGATGGAAATATATTTCAATTTAGAGGGATTCACAAATTCTCATCAATGTTATCAACAAAAATGGATGTGGGAATTGGATAAAAAATAATATTATTTTTTATATTCATCATCTATTATTAGAGGTAATATCTTGGAAATGTGAGTATATTTATAGAGAAGGAAACCAAGTTGTAAATAATATAGTCAATCACAATGATCTTTATCTTGGTGAAATTAAAATTTTAGAAGACAACTGGCCAAGTGATATTTTAACCTCTTAATTAAAATGATGTCAAGAAGGTAATTGTGGAAACATAGCACTTCAAGGAAGTTGAAGAATATATTTAATAGAAAAAGAAATGAAAAAAAATTGTGATAAAAAGGCATGTTGGATATGGTTTAATTGACCTATGACCAAATGCAATAATTTGGTAATTTGATGGGAGTTGCCCCCAATAGAAGCCACATATAACTTATTAAAAAAAGTCAAGAATATAAAATAATAAATCTACCCTAGAAACTATATAAAACTAATCATGGAAAAATAAAGAAATAAAATACTAGTATATATTTAATTATTAAATTAATAATACATAAAATAATAAAGTGGTAATGCATAAATAATAAAGTATGCATACCTATACAATTTTCTAAATTGGACCTTTCACCAAGTTGGGTCGCCCGATGGAAAGGTTTTTTTAATTTAGAATAGAAGGAAAAAACAAATAAACTAAAAAGGGAATGAGAATAATTTATATTCAGAAAATAAGTAATTTTTACAAATATGTCCTCTTTATTTTCTCATTACACCTTATCATTGGTTGGTGCATATATATATACACGTGGTGCCTTGATAACTACCATTTCTATTTTTGGGTGCATTTTTCATGATTGTAGCAATGATTGGGATGTATATTATTTCCATATATGATAGAATAAATTTGTTAGAGGGTTTATTGCCATCAGGAAGCTAACATCCACTCTCTTGATTTTATCTAATGCATCTATTTTGAGAGCACAATTGAAGGTTGAAGGATTCATAGTTTTGACACGCTTACTTGGTTGTCATGTATGCCATTTCACTTATCTAATGATAGGACTTCCAAAGTTAATCCATGATCAAAATTATTTTATCATGTCCTAAGATAGTCCATCATATTCAGTGTTATTTTGTCATGACTTGCAATATTATATCATGATCTAAGATGTTATGTCATGTTCTACATTGTTCTATTATGACCTATGCTATTCCATTGAGTTTGAATACCATAAAAGTTATTGTTGGGATACAAATTTCCTTTAAGAAAAATCTTGATAATATAATTGTTATCTTCCAATTATTTTGATTAGTCTTGCACCCGCTAATCATAGTTCATACCACAACATTATATGGATTAAAGATTGCTCTAATCCAACCTCTAGAGTAGGTTGGTATTCCTTATCAACTAATAAGGTGTTGACTCATTTAAGATCAGTTAAATTTTTAAAGGGTAGGGATAAAAATGAGTTAGGGTTAAGAAATAGTAAACAAACAGTGGAAATATAAAGCTAACAACATAGGCATATATAGGAAATACCCATATTACATAACAATTTCCAGTGTCCCACACTTAGAATTAACAACATTCAAAACAAGTAATCTTCAATATCATAAAAAAATAAACTTATACTTTAAGAAAACTATTTCAATATCAAGATACTAATAATCCAAGTTAGCAGAATAATATCAGTATCAATATTTAACAGAAAGGAACTTCTCACAAGCACAGATTCAATTATGAAAATATTTCAATTGCTCTAAGTTAGCAATCCAATATTAGAAAAATAGACTAACCATAGTAGCAGTAGTAGAAAAGCAATCCATAGCTTGAATCTCTCTAAAATTATAGAAGATACCATTTTGAGGTAAACATTCCAAGTAATGTTCCTTCTATTGATTTGTAGATAAATATTACACAACATGGCAAGCAAACACTCTAGAGTCGATCCTTAAAAATGAGGGTTCAACCTCATTTTATAGTTTTTATTCTTTGAAAATAAATTGAAAGAAATGTAACATTACAAGTAAAATGAAATGCTATATCAGCCAGATATTGAGGTGGCAATCTTTGATTTACGTTTGAGACCAACAAAAACTATACGATCTTGTGCTCTTTTGCAAATCAGACCCTACAACTTATTGGTTCTTAAAGGTTGTTTGGATCCAAGCTATCAAAAACATGATCTCAACCATATTTATTCTTGTAGACCTTATCTACCATAGATCTACAACTAACTACAACTATATTTTCTTGGTTCTTGGCTTCAACGATGCTTCATATACTAGCTCTCTTGCTCAACCAATTCATTATGCAAAGGCTCTACTTTTATGTGTCCGAGATATCATTAGAATGGACTAGTCATTTATTTATAACTTGATGACCAAGATTAAACCTTGAAGGCCTTTGATAGCTTCATGGTGTAGAACATGTTGTAGCCCGCTCCTCCTAATAGCTTCTAACTTCTTTTGACCACTTTGACTGTGGTTTGGAGAACATGAGACTTTAGCATGAAAATATAGTTGGAGGTGTGTGGGATGAAACATTGCGCTAGGTCATGGCTCCTTTTCTTAAATCTAATTTTGAGTCGATTCAGGTCTGCAACATAGAATATAATCTATAATGTGTTGTAACCCACACTTTAAAATTCATACCTCCAAGTTTGATTGTGGCTGACTGTGGGGTAGAACATCGCTCTGGCCTATGTGGGATATAACATAATATATATGCTATATAAAACTTTGCACCAATCCATGATTTTGTTATTCACTTTAGCAATTGACCATTTTGACTGCAAGCTAGAACATGTGCATTGTGCTACTACAAAATACACTTGAACTCACATAGGATAGAACAAGATTAAAATAGCTTTTTTTTTATGGAAAACATCCCAAAAGGGATGCCACTTTAGGGTAAGACCCAAGGAGGCAGGGGTATCCATTCCAAAAAAAACACCCAGGACTCGGACCTGGCCTACCACATTTGACATACTCAAGGAGCAAACAAACACACAAAACTAATTTAAAAATAAGTAAATAAATAAGTAAAAAACAACAAAAATAATAAAATAAAATAAAATAACATGCTCCTTGAGTGTGTCAAAAACAAAAGCACAACCAAACACACACAATAAGATAAAAGAAACCACAACACGAACCACATAAAAACACAAGAACCACATAACAAAACACAAACAAGACAAAAACAACAAAACACTACAAAGACATAACCCAAAAAAACAAGAAAAATAAATACAACCAAAACCTAAAAAATTAAAAAAAAATAAAAATAAAAAACAACCAACAACAGACAATAAATAAAAACAAAAAACATAGAAAACACTCACACATAAAAACAAGAATTAACACAAACAAAGAGAAACCCAAGAACAAGAACAAAAAAAACACAAGAACAATAAAAAAAAACATAAAAAAAAAACACAAAACAACATAGAACACAAAAACAAAACAAAACAAAAGAACCCACCCACCTTAAAAAACTAAACAAAAAAAAAGAAAAAGAAAAAAGAAAAAAAAAATTGAACATAACAATGACCTATCTAGACCAGAAGACTATTAAGGCAAGAATCAACAGAGGAAACAAAAGAAAGAATAGAATGAGCTAGGGAACTAAAAAAAAATGAATGAACCAAAGAGAAGCAAAAAAAAAAAAAAACAAACAAGAAGAAACTAGGTACCTTCAGAACTGGAGTCGTCCAAAGAAATAATAGAAAGAAGAGCCTCCCTAATTTGATAAGCCCACCACCCAGGTGTTGTAGGTGAGTTGGAGAGGAGAGGGCAATCCTCCAAGGGAGGTCCTAGGTTCAAATCTCCACCCTACCAAAAAGTTGAATTGGGTATCTAAAATCCAATTGATAATGTTGGTGCGGGGGCGAGTGCGACTCTCGGGTGACTTTGATGGTGTAGAACCCCCTGTTCGTGGTCTCTCAGAACAAGGTGGATCCGCAAGGGTTTTTTCACTTTAAAAAAAAATTGAGAAGCCCACCATCTAGGAGGGTGACCATAACAAGTAAGATCACCTTTGTCCAAAACCCAATTAGCTAAAGCATCGACACTCTTGTTTTGATATTTGACCACATGATTGTAATCAACTTTCAAAAATCCCATCTGGATTAATTTAATCTTCTCAATAATTATTTTTATTCTCCAATCCACCTTATGATTCTTAGAAGGAGTCTTCAAGATACTAATCATAATTTGAGAGTTAGACTCAACTAACACATTTTCCCATGCAACCTTAGTAGCCTCCTGAAGGCCTCTGAGGATACCATACCCCTCAGGAAGGTTATTGGAAGGAGTACCCAAATTCTCAGCAAAAGTAAAAACCAATGAGCCATCAGAAAGTCTACCAATTCCTCCCACACTGGCTTTTCCAGGGTTCCCTCTAGAGGCTCCATTAGTATTGACTTTTCCAAAATCCTTAGGAGGAGGTTGCCAATTTCTTGTCCTATCCATATTACTAATACTCACATTCCCTTTAATTTGGTTGCCCTTAGAAGATTTAATCTTCAATATTTGCATCACTTGATCCCATATTTTGTGGGAGTTTTGGGGGTGATTAAGGAGTTGATGGACTGATGCTTAAAATAGCCTTTAGCATGTGCGAAATAGGACAATATGCACTATGTTGTGATTCAAAAGTAAGCAAGCATGATCTTTGACTACTTTGATTGTAGGTTAGAAACATGTTGGATGTCACACGGATTAGAACATGTTGTAGTCCACTGAGCTTAGACTTAATAAAAAATATAATGTGGTCCACAATTTTTAAAGTGATAAAGCAAACTTTGATCATTTAGATAGTAAAATAGAACATCCTATCCTATGCCACTATAAAATACATTGTATCTTGTGTGGTATGGGACATCCTTCTTTACCTTAGAAAATATTTCAAAAGTTTTCTAAGGATGTGGCCATTTTGGTCCTACATTATGGTGCCTCCTGGGGGGTTTTGGTTGCAAAGCCTAAGAACTCAGAGTCTTATCCATTGGATCAAGAGTCAAAAATGATGAAATTTGTAGACTATGCTTCATAGAATAGATTCTATGTGACTATTACTCTCTAGAATATTTATGAATATACTCATAGAGTAACGGTTCACATGGAAACCATGTTAGAAACAATATACTTAAATACTCTCACCATGGGCACTGCCTTAGCCTAGAAGTATAGACTTATATCCCCTTTTATAACTTCAGTCAGTTTGGACAAAATGCCTTCATGTATTTTTCATTTTCTGCCACAAGCCTCACACTTTTATTACTTTTTCTCTGACAGTATTAGAACAAAAATAATATACACAATGTATACATGAATACAAAAATAGTAAAGTCTACTTTAGCTGAAAGGCTACTTATTCCTTTTCATTCTCTTCTTGAATCTGATTTTAGAGCTACTCATCCTGTACTTTCTCTGTATCCTCAAAATCGTTCTCTAATTTCTCTTCAGCTTCCTCTTCTTCTTGAGAAGTCTCATGCTTATATTTGGGGTTTGGATCTGTCCCAAACAGCTGAACCATAATTTTCAAAGTTTGCAAAGCTTGATTTCAAATAGAATCAGTAGGTTTGGAGGTTTCTTTCAACCACCTATGAACATATTCCAACTTGGAGATCTCTTCATAATTAGTAGAGTTACCTTTTTTCACAAGGTCCTCCATTAAATCTTTGAGCCTACTTAAGTCTTTTATAATTTGAGATACCTTCTCTTGATCAATCAGATCTTCCCAACTATCTATCTTGGATTCATCTTGAATGATTGAGGCTATACTCTTTTTGATATCTAGTTCGGTCAACAAGGAGTTTCTTTCGATCCACAATCCCCCAAAACCATACCATGTCTATTCATTATTGATCTCCATAATATCCTAAATTGTGTCTTCAATTTTATCAAATAATAACCAACCCTTCTCTAGAAATTTATTCTTATCAACTACAACCCTAGTAACTAATCTAGAAGTGCTCCATACCTTATTCGGAATAGGCTTTGTAGCTTCACTAAATATGCTCTCATATAGTTTGTATATTTTCTCTATTGGTATTACCATAGGTTGTAGTTCCTCCATGAATTTTTCCAAGTCTTCCTTGGTATTTTGTAATAAATGGCTGGCATCATCCATGTAGTTGATTACAAGCTATATTCTTGAACACTTCTTAAGGATTTTAGACCACAACTCTTTCCTAACCTTCTTTACTCCTTTTGAGAAGCTTGAGGCTTTGGATTTCTCAATATAAAGTTGATGCTTCAAATCCTATATTTCTTTAGCTTGGTCTTCATTCTTTTTCTTCTGCTCTTCCACTTATTCCTTGAGCTTAATAACCTCTTGATAGATGTTCTACCATATTTTGACTTCATTCCTTATGACCTTTTCCAACCTTTTCAGATTACTAACTATTTTCTCTAGCTTTTCTATTTTTATTCCAGCTTTCCAACCTGCTCCTTGTAGATGTTGATCTTGACATAAAAAGTTTTAAGGTGATATTTTGCTATGACCAATTCATCCTCCATCAATAATTGGTCAATATATTTTGTATATTCTTCTAGATGATAATCTTGTACAATCATATATTCTTCAGGTTTGTTCACTAGAGGTGTGATGAATCTGTTGGTCCTTTGCCTTGTCACTGAATCAATGGTTATTATCTTTCTCTTCATAGCCATTTTATTTGAAGGATTAGAAATTTTATCAACTTAAAATTATTGAATCTTCTATGAAACTTCCTTGCCTTTATGTAAAGAAACTAATGTAGAATTAATTGTAAGGTAAGGGGAAGTTATAAGATAAGGGATGACAGACTCAGATTATGATGAGAATGGGGTAGTGGTAACAACAGTTAAATATGTACTGATTGCATGGGTTGCAATTGAGGAAGACATAGGGATGGAAGTTGAAATCATGGAATGAGATGGAAGGTATAAAATATTTGTCCTTCTAATGCTACTTAAGGTAACAAATTTGAGGTTAAATATGAAATATCATGGGATGATGTGACTGGGATTTTAGATGGATTGGTGTGACTCTCTGTGGCAGCTGATGGATTAGGTGATGAGTCATGAGGAGGAGAGGGTATCTTTTGTTTTAAATTTTCTTAATAATGGGAATTGGGGTTGTAGGCAATGTTCTTTTTGACTTGATGGTTTTGAACTGGTTGTAAACCCACTTCCTAAAAGGCTCTCCTTCATGAGCATATTTTTGCAAGGAATAATATCCAGTCTGCTCTGTTATATCAAAAACTTTAGGTCTCACAGGTGGTTCTACACCTAAAGCAAACAAATCATGGTAGGCCTTGGCTGTGATATTGAATAGGATTTTACCATTAGCCATTTTTACTACTTTCGCTCTAGGGTCATAAAACTTGACAATTGCAGACACTAATTCGGGACAGGGGAGCACTGAATCATAGATGTAAAAATACAAAAAGGAGCAGACAAGTGCAATTACCTTGAACTATCATAGGTTCACCCCTTCGATATTTGTCGTTGATATCTCTTCTGAGTTTAGTTCTCCCTAAAAAGGTTAGTATGGTGTCGGCCACTACCTCCACTTTATCAATATAGCATTTTGATTTGGTAATTGCTGGATTTTTCTCTTCCTGAGCTATTTTGGAGGCCATTTTCTGTAAAAATTCACTAGGTGCTCACTCTCTTCTATTCTTGCAAACTATCTTACTACTTTGTTATGCTCTCCCTGGTAGGTGAATGTAGCTTGTAAAATGGATGGCAACCGACATTTGAGCTTTAAATCCTCCCGCATGCATACCTTTCACCATTAATGCGGACATCGAACAACTACCCATTGCACACTTCTCAAATCAAAATATGGGCGACTTGGTGGTGGGAGATATCATGTTGTTTGCTTGATTGGTCATGACCTAGAACATGTTTTCAATTGTGGCACTTTTTGATCTCTTTATATTTTAAGAGTGGCATGGAACATGTGTTGTAGCCTGCGGCCACTTTTAGCAAATTGAGTGCAACATGGAGCATATGTCGTGTCCCGCTACCACCCTTAGCTATTTTTCATAATTTTGCCTTAGTCAACCACTTAATGCAAACCATAAATTGCCTTGTAGTTTTTTTCTTTCTTTCATATTTTTTTATTTCTCTGTACAAAACTTTTTAGAACAGAAAACAAAAGTATAATACAAATATACACATATGTTACAAGAGAATATTTATTCTTAATCAAAGTAGAGTTTGATATGGAAACCATTAACCGAGATTGGTTGAATGTTTCCCTCTAAATATTCAAGCTGGAAAGAGTTGCTTTCTTTAACCTCAGCTACTTTGAAAGGGCCATCCTAGAAAGAGTCAAACTTTTGATGATGTCTTGGCTTAGCTCTCTCCACATTCCACTTCAAAACAGAGTCCCCTACTTTGAATTTTTTGAATCTAGATTTCTTATCAAACCATCCCTTAATATCAGATGAATGTTTCTAGAAATCCTCATATGCTTGAGTCCTTTTCTCTTCTAACTGGAGCAGATGTGTCAATCTAGTTTCAACTGGACACTGATCGGATTCTTCCTCTAAGTCTACTAGCTGGAGAGCCAGTATTTCCAAGTGAATAGGAAGAACTACTTATTTATCATATACCAAAGCATAGGGAGAATTTTTAATAGACTTCTTAATGGTGATCCTATCTACCCATAGAGCTTGCTCTAACAATAGGTGCCAACTCCTTTTGTTATCTTCTAATGATCTCTTCAGAATTCTTAGCAGATTCTTATTAGTTGACTCTGCTAATCCATTCCCTTGAGGATAGTAATTGGAAGAATTCTTTATGGTGATACCATACTTGCTAGCAAACTCAATGTACTTAGCTCCTATGAAGGCTGGACCATTATCACTTACTATAGCTTTGGGGATGCCAAATCTTGCAATCAAGCTTTCCATGAAGTCGATTACCACTTTCTGATCTGATTTCTTTGTGGGGATGGCTTCTACCCATATGGTAAGGTAATCTATGGCCATCAAAATGTATTTATGTCCTGCTAAGGAATTTGGGTTAATTTTCCCAATGAAATCCAAACCCCATTGTTGAAATGGCTCTTCTACTTGAACAGGCTTGAGGGGAAATGATGCATTTCTGGTTCTTCCCACATACCTCTGACATTCATCGTAGGCTCTTGTTACCTTGAAGGTGTCAGCAAAAATAGTAGGCCAATAATAGCCTGCTCTAATAATTTTTAAAGTTGTGACCCTTCCTAAAAAATATCCTCCAGATAATCCTCCATGGAATTCTTTAATGACCTTTTGCTTCTGATCATCCTTCAAGCATCTTAGGAGGACTCCATCCAGATTTCTCCTATATAGTCCTTCTAGTAGTAAGACATACTTTAAGGCTTGAAGCCTATATCTCCTCCTTTGTGATGGGTTAAGATCCTGAGGATAAATCCCTATCTAGAAATATCTGGTCATCTGATCAACCCAGTCTGAATCTCCTGATTGAGATCCTTCGGCCTAATATTTTGTCATTGATTGACAAGCTATCATTTGTTCTATGACCACCCTTTCTATCAACCCTTGACATAATGCTCTACCTCTGACCAGCTTGGTAGGATGGATTTCTATGTCATACTCCTGGATCTTGGTAATCCATCCTGCTCTTTTGTCTCCCAGCTCACCTTGTAAAATGAAACTTCTTACATCTGGGTGGACTACATACACCAAGGTTTTACTTTGAGCCAAATATTACCTGAATTTCTTCAATGACTTCATTACTACAAAGACTTGTCTTTCGATGAAGTTGTATTTGATCTGGTACTCATGGAGAGTTTGGCTCTAGAAAAATATGGGATGTTCTTCCCCATCATCATTCTTATGAGTAAGCACAGATGCATAGCTCTCTTCAACTCCATAAGCATACAGGATGAAATTCTTGCTGAAATCAGGATTCACCAGAACTAGAGCAGTGGTAATGGATTGCTTAATGATCTCAAAAGCTTTTTTCCTCACTTCAATCCACTTGAAATCTGCATTTTTCTTTAGCAACTCTGAGATGGGCTTCACCTTTTGAGCAAAATCTGAGATAAAATTCCTGATAAAGTTGATCTACCCAAAGAAGGATTGCAGAGCTTTCTTGTTCATGGGCAAGGGAAGGGTAAGAATTGATTTAACTCTATCTGGATCAATAGACATCCCTTATTTAGAGACCACATGGCCCAAAAAATTTCCCTCATGAACTGCAAAGAATGACTTCTTTGGGTTAAGAGAGATACCAAATTCTCTGTATTTCTCAAATACTTGCTCCAAGTGCATCAGGTGATCTTGTTTCTCATGAGAGAACATAGTCATATCATCCAAGTAGATCAGAATGAATTTATTAATGAGCTCTCCAAAGGCATAATCTATAGCTCTCTAGAATGTAGCCCCTACATTAGACAGACCAAAAGGTATCCTCTGATATGCAAAAGTACCCCATTTGGTAGTAAATGTTATCTTGAACTGATCCTCATATTTTACCCAAATATGGTTATAACCGGAGAAGTCGTCTAACAGTGAGAACCTCTCTACTCCTACAATAATCTGAAGAATCTGATCAATCTGAGGGAGAGGGTAGTGATCCTTCAATGATGCCTGGTTGAGATTCCTAAAATCTACACATAGGCGGATGTCTCCATTCTTCTTCCTCACAGGAACCAAGTTAGCTACCCATGTAGAGTGCTTAATTGGATATATAATTTTAGCCTTAAGTAGTTTAAGTAGCTCTTCTCTCATTATGGACTCAATCCTAGGATTCATCGACCTTTGCTTCTACCTGAAAGGCTTTGCATCTGGTTCTAGCTCAATTGTATGTTGGATCACCCTTTTGTCATATACCTTGAGATCTTCGTATGACCAGGCCACAATGTCTTGGTATTTTAGGCACAGGGCTTTAATCTCCTCTACCTCTTCTGGAGAATAGTGGATACCAACTTTGAGCTTCTTTTCCTTCTCAATTTCGATCTCCTTATAGATTTTTCATTGATCTCCATAGTTTGGATTTTCTTCCTATCTTCATTATCGAAGAGGCTTTCAAGTGTGACCAACCCTCTTGGGATATGATTATTTTTTAGTTGGATAACCTCTTGTTGGTCAATATCATCTGGAACTTCCTCTTGAATAGTGGATAAAAAAGCCTCTCTTACCAAGAAGTCGATGATTTGTTCATCACTCTCAAAGACTTACCAAAAAATCTGTCTGTCTAGGATTGCAGGCCTGAAAACCATTTTGATCCTTTTGTCTTTAGCAACTCCTATATCTGTAGAAGGGTTAAAATTAGATCCTCTAACTGCCAAAGAGTCAGCCATCATGTTCTACCTTCTAGGAATAAAATGAATGTTGAGGGCATCAAAGGATTCCATCAAATCCCACACCCTATTTCTATATGCTTTCAGGTAATGGTGCTTACTATTGCATCTCTCTCTTACCTGATTTACTATTAGCTTAGAGTCGCCATATATATTTAGTATCTTGATACCCATGCTCTCAGCTTGCATCAACCCTAAGCATAAAGCTTCATACTCTACAGCATTATTGGTACAGGACCATGTCAGCCTGTATGCAAAACTCTTTACACCTTCTGATGGAGACTGTAAAACTACACCGATGCCAACCCCATTTCTGCATCTTGCACCATCAAAGTGCATGGTCCAAGTTTCTGTTTCCCTCAGATATTGGTTAGATATAGCAGGGATATTTTTCTTTGCTTCTAAGGAGATGTTGTATGTGCCCATTCCTGTTCCAAACTGGCTATAATCCTCTTTGAACGACAACTCATCCTCAACCTCTAGTTCTTCAAAACTTTCCACTATTTCAAAATCATCCAGAGGTGTGAGGTTACACATGTCTTCTTCAATTTTTCAATGTGATATGATACAAGCTTCTTAGGTGTGATCCTTATTCTCTTTCCTTTGAAGGGAATCACCATACTGGAGTAATCTAAGTACATACATCCTCCCAATTTGGTAGTGAATTCTCTGGAAAGGCATAGACCAAAATAGGGCTCTAGGTCTACCACCACAATCTCTTGTACAATGGTCACCTCTGGGGCTCTATGCAATCTCATGAGTACATCTTTTATTACCCCAACTATCTTTACTGGTGTCCCATCCAACTGTAGAACTCTAGGATAGGATCTGGTATACTCCATACCCATATCCTCATAGACTACCTTGGGCATAACCATGGTGGAGGCCCCTGAATCAATCATACAGTTGTAAACTATCCAACCCTCCATCCACAAAGAAATATAGAATGGGGGGGGTTTATTCTTTAAAACAATAGGAGACATCTTATCTTTTCCAGAAGACACAGTGAGGATGGTAGTGGCCTATTTTTCTTGAGGATTCTTACTCAAAGAAGCTTTTAGTAGATCTATTTGACCAAGGATAAAGAGGGTATCATAGAGGCTAGCCTTGGAGGGAATTCTCTTCATCTCTTCCACAATGTTATATTCTAATTTTGCTGAAGTAAGATTCTCAGACTTTCTCTCTGGCTCACCATACTTCCTCTTGTATTGTTGTGTGGCTTCAATTATTTACCTCTTAGTTATAGAGGGGAATCAAAGCTTTTCTTGTGCTTCACTTTTGGATCTCATCCTCTCTTTATCATTTTATTTGTCAAACCACCTAGGGAAACTGACCTCCTTTTCTTGGCCTTTAGGTACCATGTCCCTCTTTTTAGTGGCTTGAGGAATAGGAAATTGGTCATTATTTTGGAGAGGAGGATCTTTCTTCTTCTGATAAGGGACTTGAAATTGCCCCATATTTTGTGGATCAACCTGCAATGTCTTCTTTCCAGATCTTGTCATGACAACAATAGGTCCTTCTTCATCAGGATCTTGCCCAACCATGATCTGGTCTGGTTTCCAGAGCATATTGACTCTGCCTTTCTGATTTCTCTCTACCTTTTCCATGGCTTGTTGCACATGATGTTGATACATTACACATGACTCTGAGTCATGGGGATCATTACACACAAGGCACCATACATTCACAAGGCTAGTTTTAGAGGAATATTCTAGATCTTCTTGAATGGCATTAACTCTGATTCTAGCACTATTATTGGTACCAAGCTTCTGATCTCTATTAACATAGGGAAACCTTCTTTGTTGTGATCTCTCTATCTCTCTCTTCTCCATTGAATTCATCTTGTTACTGAGAGTTTTCAAAGTGTTTTGAATATCAAGAAGCACAGAATATTCTTGAGGTGCTTGAGATGGAAGAGGAGGGAAAGAAACTAGAGTAGAAGATGGTTTGGGGAGGGGAATTGGAGTCATCTTTGGAGCTGGTGATGAAAGAGGAGGGGGGTCCATGTAAGAAGACATATTTTCTTGACCTTGGGTATTAGGAATTTTAGAGTAGTAAGGCATCACAATATTTGGGGGTAACCTCCCTACATTGATAAGAATATTCTTAACCTGGACGACTACAGTATAAACCTAAGGAAAAGTATATATCCCTACCTATTGAGTTTGTAAGCCCAATTCTAATCCAAGGGCTCTGATATAATACATAAAAGCAAGGGTTGTAGCTGGCCTGGATTCAGGTGGAATTCTCTTCTAGGTTTTGCTAAATCTCAGATTAAAGTCTAAAACTAATTCTTGTTGATGTTTTTGCATGGATGTAAACTAATTTAGAAGGGAGAAGGGATCAACAGACTCATTGAATTCCTCTACAAAAGGTTCTGCTAACTCAACCCATGAAGTAATGTTATTGTCTTCCAAAGTCCTAAACCAGTGTAAGATCTTCCCTCTAAAGGATAGGGTCGAGATTCTGACAATGACATCTTCATTCTTTATATTATGAATTGCTACTAGATTTAGAATATCTTGGCAATGCTCATAAGTAGTTTTTCCTGATCCATCATAGGTAGGGATGGCTTTGGATACAACTTGGGGAATATCATGCATATGAGCAAGCCTCAAGGGGCCAGTTGTATTCCAACTAGGATACTTTTGCAAGGGTAGATTTAGGGCCACATTGGCATTATTTGCTACATTGTGAGCCATATTTTTAGTCATTGCTCTTGTTGGAGGTGGTCTTGGAGGCACCTCAGGTTGAATTTCTGGAGGAGTTTCATCTGACTAGAAATCTAGGTTCAAATTCCTTAAGACAGTAGATCCTCTCAAAGGGAGATCATAATAGATGAAATACTCTAGGTTATTCTTTGTAGATGACCTAGTATTCATGAAAACTATGAGCTATCAAAAAGGCTTTTCTAGATTCTTGAATTCAGGGAGTCACCAGGTGAATTTACTGATCACCACTTTAAGGTCAAGATAATTCACCAAATATTGATTCCTCTAGGAAAAGGTAAAGGTAGAAAGAGTGGGTTAACTAGTGTTCTTGTTAACAGGTCCCATCGAGTGTGCCAAAAACTATTGGGATCCAAATTACCATCAAGAAAAAGCTTGATACTATGATTGTTATCTTCCAATTATCTGATTAGGCATGCACCCGCTAATCATAGTTTAGACCACAACATTGGATGGATTAAATATTACTCTAATCCAACCTCCAGAGTAGGCTGGTATTCCTTGTCAACTAATAAGGTGTTGACTCATTTAAGCTCAATTAAATTTTTAAAGGGTAGGGATAGAAATGAGTTAGGGTTAAGAAATAGTAATTAAATAGTGGATGGATAGAGCTAACAACATAGGCATCTACAGGAAAGACCCATCTTACAAAAAAATTTCCAGTGTCCCACACTTAAAATTAACAACATTCAAAACAAGTAATCTTCAATATTATAGATAAAATAGAGATATACTTCAAGAAAGCTATTTCAATATCAAGATACTAATAATCCAAATTAGTAGAATAAGATCAATATCAAGATTTAACAGAAAAGAACTTCTCACAAGCACAAATTCAATTATGAAAATATTTCAATTGCTCTAAGTTAGCAATCCAATATCAGCAGAATAGACTAACCATAGCAGTAGTAGCAGAAAAGCAATCCACAACTTGAATCTCTCCAAAATTATAGAAGACACCAGTTTGAGGTAAACATTCCAAGTAATGTTCCTTCTATTGATTTGCAAATAAGTATTACATAGTAGGGCAAGCAAACACTCTAGAGCCGACCCTTCAAAATGAGGGTTCGACCTCCTTTTATAGTTTTTATGCTTTGAAAATAAATTGAGAGAAATGGAACATTACAAGGAAAATGAAATGCCAGATCAGCCAGATGTTGAGGTGGCAGTCTCTGATTTGCATTTGAGACCAACAAAAACTATGTGATCTTGCACTCCTTTGCAGCTCGGCCCCTGCAACTTGTTGGTTCTTCATGGTGGTTTGGCTCCAAGCTATCGAAAACATGATCTCGATCATATTTCATTCTTGTAGACCTTATCTACCATAGATCTACAACTGATTGCAACTATATTTTCTTGGTTCTTGGCTTCAATGATGCTTCATCTGCTAGCTCTCTTGCTCAACCAGTTCATGATGCAAAGGCTCTACTTTTATGTGCCCGAGATATCATCAGAATGGACCAATCGTTGATCTATGAATTGATAACCAAGATTAAACCTTGAAAGCCTTTGATAGCTTCATGATGTGGAACATGTCATAGCCCACTCCTCTTAACAACTTCTAACTTCTTTTGACCACTTTGACCATGGGTTGGAGCACATGAGGCTTTAGCATGAAAATATACTTGGAGGTGTGCAGGATGGAACATTGCGCTAGGCTGCAACTCTTATTCTTCAATCTGCTTTAGAGTCAATTCATGTTCATGACGTAGAACATGATCTACAATGTGTTGTAGCCCATACCTTGAAACTCGTGCCTCCAAGTTTGACTATGGCTGACCGTGGGGTAGAACATTTCTCTGGCTCGCGTAAGATATAACATAAGATATATGCTATATAAAACTTTGTGCCAATCCGTGACTTTGTTATTCACTTTAGCAATATTTGACCATTTTGACCATGGGCTAGAACATGTGCACTATGCCACTACAAAATACTCTTGAACTCTTGCAGGATAGAACAAGCTTAAAATAGCCTTTAGCATGCACGGACTAGGACAATATGCATTGTGTCACAATTCAGAAGTAAGCAAGTGTGATCTTTGACTGCTTAGGCTAGAAACATGTTGGATGTCATTCGGATTAGAACATGTTGTAGGCCACTAAGCTTTTAGACTTAATCAAAAATATGTTGTGATCCATGATTTCAAAAGCGGTAAAGTGAAATTTGACCATTTTGACCGTGGAATAGAACATCCTATCCTGCGTCACTATAAAATACATTGTATCTCATACGGGATGGAACATCCTTCTTTGCCTTAGAAAATATTTCAAAAGTTTTCTAAGGATGTGGTCATTTTGGACCTATAGTTATGTTGCTCACTTTTGGTGCTTGTCTGATAAGTTTTCATGCTTGTTTGATATGTTTCAAAACTTGACTAATAGGTTTTCGTGCCTTGGAATTTTGAATATTTTTGGCTTTGTCATTTTTTTGGTTCTTTTGAGAACTTTCAATGCACTAGCTAGTTACTCCAAAACATTTTATTCAGACCTACAAAATTTTAATATCCTATCCAAAAACAAAATATCATTAATTTTCTACCAAATATCCATAATTCTAATTCTAAGATCATATAAAGCCTATCTAATTAACTTTACCAATGAATTTTTTCTTCATCATTTTTTAGTCATAATATCAATGCAAACTACAACCTAGTATATCAATGCAAACTACAACCTAGTCCATAATTGATCAACACATTAAAAGGCTAGGTATTATTACTTTGTTGTATCATATGAGGTATTTTTAGACCTCATCATTTTCCCCCTAGCTTAGGGTGATTCATGTCCTCATGCATATCTCTCTTCAAGCTCTACACTAATATCACATTCTTTATCAATGTCATGCTAAAAGATCTCTATCTATGGATGGTAACCTCTATAGTCTCTAATCCCAAGTAACTAGTGTGTGAATTTTACTCCAATAAATTGTGCAATCTCACCAAACTAAGGGATAGAGCATATGATGTTAGGTGGTCTATACATCAACTCTATCCACCCATGTTTAAAATTTAAAATGATCTCAATCATATCTAATGCTCTTTTATGAGGCCACACTAGATTTAGAGGAGATATTAGTTCTCTTTTTCATAATTTATTAGTCATTTCTATTTATCTCTTCTAGTAGGTTATCTTGGCTTCCTCTAGATTTATGTCACAACAATATCTAACCTATCTAATGCACTATTGCATATGGATATCATATTATTATCTCATATGCTCATTATTCATCATATTAAAATGTGTGACAATGATATCACTTGGTCTTGGGCACTCAAACCACAAGAGCAATCCAATTGTCATCTCCTTAATATTTTGTTCCACCATGATGTTCTCACAATGCACTTGATTCCTAATAGTGGACACAAAGTTCCTTAATTGGACATCCCCAACATAAATTTTGGGATGGAATTGCACTTCCTTTGGCAACATGTATTTATGCATGTAAGATTCAAACATTATATTTATTTGCTTAATCAAGATTTTAATATATGTAGCAATAAAGTATACAATAGAAGATAGATCATACGATAGCCCTAAACTCAGCCTCATAAGCTATCACCTAAAATACTATAAATTTGGATGTCTAAATTTGGACAATTTGATATAATACTACATGCATATTTGAATTCAACCACTTCCTTAGCTTGGTCCATGTTTTTCTATTCAAGGTCCTTGAGGGTTTTAACCCTTTACTATAGGTAAAGGTACCACTTCATCCATATTTCAAGCATTATGTTATGGTTATCCAATGTAACCATGCCTAGAGGAATAATCATGATGGATTTTGAAGCCTTACTATTAATGTAAATATCATAGGATAATTATCACAAGATCAAATATATGATAGTCACAATATAATAAGATCAAATAATAATGTAACTAGAATAATATGAGCTAATTAATATGTAAATCAAGGCTAATAATATGTCAAATAACATTCACTAATAAGAAACAATATGAATGTATAAATAGCCTAAATCATACATGTAAAAGCATGTAGCAAGACTTACAATATTAATTGCTCAAATGTATGTAATCTTTATTACTCCTCCTTCTCTTACAAATGTATCATAAAACTCTATTACAAGATAATCACAATACTCTCTATGTAGGCAATGTAGGATATGTATGTGATGTTTCTCTATGGAGTAAAATATAGCCATTGTAGGATGACTCTTGGGTTACTTGTCTCTTCTTTTTCTTATGCCAAGTATCATGACTCTTGGCTTATCTATTTGACACTTGCATACAAATGGCTCTTCACATAACACTTCCTAATCTAAAGATACTTGTGCACACTTACATATGAGACACTTGTGCACATTTACACACATAACACTTGCACACTCATTTACATGACACTTATGCATTTCCTACACATTATTACATTACATAAAATATTTACTCACACTCTAATCTAGGACACAAACCTAATCTAATATTTACAAGGTTGTACCAAGGAGGTACATTAGAATGTACCAAATAATGTAATATTATCTAAGAAATCACTACTAGCCTCGGGTATTCTAAAGGATTATTTTACATCCCCTAATCATTCTAGCACCATATTTATTTGTTCTAGAATCATATAATATTTTTTTGGTGCCTTATGTTCTTGTTTTGATACATCCTCCACTATGTTATTCTAAATCTCAATTCCTATAAAATAATTGCAACTTAAAGTTCTAAACTTTGTATATTTTATCTCTACCTAAGTGTCTACCCTTCTCAAGTCAACTATATCCTATAAAAGTTGGTCAATATATGATCAGGAACCAAAAAAAATTTGCAACCATACACATCCAAATTTTACACAAAAATTCAAAAACAACTTTACAAGAAACAAGAACACTCTTTTCCATTCATTAACTTGCAAAGATTTTACCAGCCCACAGGCTTTACAGAAACTAGTGCACTGGCTTAGTTTTCTCACACTCTATTGTAGATTTCTCACTCTGCAACTATGGAAGGAAAAGCACTCAAGACGGTCCGAGTGGCCTCTGCCTTGACTCTGCAACTCGACTGTGCAACTCTACAACTACAGTTTTCCAACTCTGCAATTGTCATTTTCCAACCCCTTGTGCATGCCTCTGCTTGCCCTTTTATAACTTTATGGTGCGACGATCTGCTTTCCATCTGGTGGATCTTCGTTTCCTCTTCCATAACCTTTTATTTTGCCTTCCCTTGTCGCTTCATCGCCCAAGTATTCGAAACGTCTCCCTTTTTTACTCTTCATCTTCGGCTTGTATTTTAGGCACAAAAATACATGTCGTGATATTGCAACATTTTTTTGCCATTGGCTCTTTCTCTGTCTTTCGTCGCAAAAATGCGACATGTGATATCGTGACACTTTTCTGTCTCTGGATCCTTCTCTGCCTTTTCGTCACAAAAATGTGACATGTCACGATATCGCGATACTTTCACTTACTCGCTCCATCTTCCTGCTTTCGGGTCATGAAATCGTGACATCTTTGTCTTTCATACGCTCTTCTACTTTCGGGTCATGAAATCGTGACATGTCACAAAATCGTGACATCTTTGCTCTCCTGCCTGTCCTTTTCTCTTTTGGTCGTGATATCGTGACATGTTGTGATATCATGACATTTTTCTTCCTCACCTTCTTCTTCAGGTCATGAAAATGCAACCTATCACGAACTCATGACATCTTATCCTCTCTGCTTCCTCTCGCTTCTTCGGGTTGCAAAATCGTGACATGTCATGAAATCGTGACATTTTCCTCTGCTGGTTCCTTCTTTGCCTCTTGGTCATGAAAATGTGACATGTCTCAAAATCGTGACATCTTCCTCCCTTGGATTTTTCTTCTCCTTCTGGTCGTGAAAATGCGACATGTCACGAATCGTGACATCTTCCTCCCTTGGCTTCTTCGCTTGCCCTCTAGTCACAAAAATGTGACATGTCATGAAATCGTGACATATTCCTCCCTTGGCTTCTTCTTCACCTTCTGGTCATGAAAATGTGACATGTCGCTAAATCGTGACATCTTCCTCCCTTGGCTTCTTCACTTGCCCTCTGGTTGCAAAAATACGACGTCACGAAATCGTGACATCTTTCTTCCTTGGCTCATTCTTCGCCTTCTGGTCGTGAAACTACGACCTATCACAAAATTGTGACATTCCTTTCTCCTGGCTTTCTCTCTCCTTGGTGGGTCACGAAACTGTGACATGTCATGAAATCATGACATCTTCTCCTCTGCGCCTTCTCTCTCTTCTACGAGTCATGAAACTGTGACATGTCATGAAATCATGACATCTTCCTCTTTCGCTCTTCATTTCTACTTTCGGGTCACAAAATCATGACATCCTTGGCATCCTTGCATCTCTTCTAGAACCTGTCACGATATTGTGACAATTTTCTCTGCTGGCTTCTTTCTCCATTTTGTGTCGTGATATCGTGACACATTCGTTGTCGCGAAATCATGACGGTTTCTCCCTACTGGCTTCTGTTCTCCACTTCTGTCGTGATATCACGACACATTTTCTATCATGATATCATGACAGCTTCTTCTCCTTGCCTACTCTTTTCTCTTTTGGTCATGATTTTGTGACACATCGCGATATCGCAACAACTTCCTTCCTTGACCAAATTTTTAGAAGTGGCCCTCCTACCACTGGATGCTTCTGCCTTAGATGCCACTGGATGCTCCTGCATCAGACACCCGAGGTTTGTGGAGAAGTGATCTTCACTTCTGCGTTGTCTGGTCACCATCTTTTGCAACACTTCTAGACATTCATCTACCTCTGTAGCCTGTTTCAACCCCGTCTCCTAGCCAAAATAACTTTTGCCTTCTACTAGATAGCTTCTGGCACTGCTACACACCTCTTTGTCTGTAGCCTTCAATGGCTTTAACTTTCGAAGCACTCCATCTTCCCTTCCACCAGTTCTTTCTCCCTGGTCTCTCCTTTTTTGTTTATCCTCACACCTTTTGCACAACACCTCTCATAGGGCTTTCACTTGCCTCCGTAAATCAATTTTGAACAGATCCTCTTACAGGGCTTGCACTTGCCTCTGCAATGCTCTAAAATCTTCATCCTGCACCACATTTCTCCTGTGACCATGATTTTTTTTTGGAGGCATCTCCGCACCTCTCAAAGCCCTTCCACGATCCCGGTGCAACCGCCTCACCGATGATCGCTGCACACTCAAATATTTAGCTCATACCACTTGATCAAGAACAAAAAAAAATTTGAACCATACACATCCAAATTTTACACAAAAATTCAGAAACAACTTTACAAGAAACAGGAACACTATTTTCCATTCATTAACTTGCAAAGATTTTACAGTAACAGCCTGCAGGCTTTACAGAAACTAGAGCATTGGCTTAGTTTTCTCACACTCTGTTGTAGATTTCTCACTCTACAACTATGGAAGGAAAAGCACTCAAGCCAGTCCGAGTGGCCTCTGCCTCGACTCTGCAACTCGACTATGCAACTCTACAACTACAGTTTTCCAACTCTGCAACTATCATTTTCCAACCCCTTGTGCATGCCTCTGCTTGCCCTTTTATAACTTTCTGGTGCAACGATCTACTTTCCATCTAGTGGCTCTTTATTTCCTCTTTCAGAACCTTTTGTTTCGCCTTCCCGTGTCGCTTTGTCGCCCAGGTATTCAAAATGTCTCCCTTTCTGACTCTTCGTCTTTGGCTTGTCTTTCGGTGTGAAAATATGACATGTCACGATATTGCGACATTTTTTTGCCTTTGGCTCTTTCTCTATCTTTTGTCGTGAAAATGCGACATGTCACGATATCATAACACTTTTCTATCTCTGGCTCCTTCTCTGCCTTTTCATCATGAAAATGCAACATGTCACGATATCATGACACTTCTACTTCCTCGCTCCATCTTCCTGCTTTTGGGTCACGAAATCGTGACATGTCGTGAAATAATGACATCTTTGTCTTTCGTACACTCTTCTACTTTTGAGTCACAAAATTGTGACATGTCATGAAATCGTGACATCTTTGCTCTCTTGCCCATCCTTTTCTCTTTCGGTTGCGATATTATGACATGTCGCGATATCGTGACATTTTTCTTCCTTGCTTCCTTTTTCTTCTTCAGGTCGTAAAATCGACATCTGAAACACGACATCTTACCCTCTCTTCCTCTTCTTCTTCGAGTTCAATCAGACATGTCACGAGAAATCATGAGACGAAACGTTGCAAGGATCGGCACCATGGCGCGGCGGGTCAAGAGGAAGGGCGGGAACGGTCACAAAATCATGACAACATATCCCCACCTTTCTCTTTGGGGGGAACATATCCCCTTTCTCTTTGGGCGCATCCTGCTTCCCGGGGAGCGAGCAGGAAAAGATGCACAAGCACCTAAAGAACTAGAGGAGGAACGCGACCGGACAAGCCCTTCATCAAGCTCGTGCTCTCAATATATATCTTTGTCCTACAACATATTTTTATCTATCTCTAGTTTATCCTACTAAATTTCTATTAGTATTCCAGAATTTTCGATGCTCAAACTATCTAGATCCTTTATTTCCATCATGATGTCCTTTTCTTATTCTCAACTTGCTAGTAGTGACTCTTGTTTTTCTCTTTCTTTATTGACCATGGATGGTGATTATTGTTGAAGTGGAAGTTCTTCCTCATTGTTGGTTATGATTTCTGGCTTATTTCATCTCCTTTTTTAGATTTTGAAATATTTCTACACTAGGTTTATCTAGCTAGTTGCCTTTTGATCTGCTCATGATGCAAACCTTGTTCTTCTCCTCATCACTTCGCTAGCCCCAAATGTATTATGCATTATATTAATCTATTTAGATATCTTGTGACCTTTAAAAATTGTAAATTTGGAATGCTTCTTATTTTTTCTAGGGCCTACAATAATAAAAGAACCTCAAGCTACCAACTTGGATAACCCTTGATTGAGAAATCATTGTTACTATTTACCTTCATCTTCAACCATGGTAAAATATATAGGAAATCGAACAAGTATTTTATTCAACTATGAAGCATATATACAAATAACTAGTCAATATTAGCCAATAATAGAATAGAATAATATATCTCCCACCCCTAATGATCTCTACTAACTTTGGAATAAGCTAAAAAATAATATTTGACATGTTGGCTTCTAGAATACAAAATAGATGTGCACTTGCTAAATCAAATAAATGAAATAACAACCTATAGTCTAACATCCCCTCTTATTACATTATTTGATGTACATAGAGAGTTGCAAAACAAATCAAATTTAACACATTCAAGTACCTTATTGAAAATTTCTACAACCTGTTTATTGGTGGGAATGTACTAGAGCTTAATATTGTGCCTTGGAACTTCATCTCGAATAAAGTGACATTGAGTATCAATATTCTTTGTTCATTTATGAAACATTGGATTCTTGACTAGTTTTAAAACACCTTGGTTATCGCAATTCAAGTGTGTTGAAATATTATTTGAAAGACCCATACTTAAAATAATGTGACATAACCATATCACTTCACACATAGATCCATGTGTGGCATGATATTCTACCTTTGTAGATGAAAGTACAAAAATGTGTTGATTCTTGTTTTGCCAAGAGATAGGTCCAGATCTAAGATAAAATATATATCCTGATATTTATTTTGTGTCATCTATAGATCCAACATAATCTGAGTCTATGCATCCTTGCAAGAACTTATTATTCTTCTTGTAATCCAAGCCATATTTTATTGTGCCATGGACATAGTGTAGAACTCACTTCACTGCCTTCTAATGAAAAACCTTTGTTCTTACTTGAACCTCAAAAGATATCTCATAGTAAAGCTAATATCCAATCTGGTATCAATATGATATATGAGACTCCCAATCAACTGTCGATAGATATTTCCATCTACCTGAGGAGATTTGTCATAGTGATATAGTTGTAACCTTATTTCCATTGGCGTTACTTTGGGTTTACAATCTATCATGTGATATTTTTCAATTAGTGCCTTGGCATACTTCATTTGTGTGACCCTGATGTGGTTATGTTTTTTACTACTTCTAAACCAAGATAATAATGCAGAAGTCCTAGATCTATCATTTTAAATGACTTCTTCAAGTCACCCTTAACTACTTCTATCATATTTTCTAAGCTGTCAGTGATGATCAGATCATCAACATAGAGCACAAGTATCACTATTTCATAACCAAATTTCTTGAAATCAATATTGGCATCTAAGGGTCTTCTCTTGAAACCATGCTGCAAAAGGTGATTATCAATCATAATGTACCAAGCTCTCAGAGCTTGTTTCAACCCATATAAGGACTTTATCAATTTGTAAACCTTTTGCTCTTGTCCTTCAACAACATATCCTTCAAGTTAGAGTCATGTACACTTCTTTGAGATCATCATTCAATAAGGCACTCTTCACATCCATATGATGAAGCTTCCATCCAAACTGAGCTATCATTGCACAAAGTACACAAATGGTTGTCATATTTGTCATTGGTGTGAATGTCTCTTCATAATCTATACCTTCTTTTTTAGCATAGCCCTTTGCAACAAGGTGGAATTTATGCTTGTCAATAGTTCCATATACCTTATACTTGAATTTGTATACCCATTTGTAGCCAATAGGTTTCTTACCAGTAGGCAGATTAACTAGCTCCCATGTTTTATTCTTAATAAGAGATATATATTTTGCATTCATAGCTACCTTTCATTGATGTACACTAAGGGTTTCTTGCACTAAAGTGAGTTCATGCTCCACCACTAAATTCATAAAACTTCTATCTTCCTCTTCACTCATTTCTTCTTCATCATCTTCTTCTTCTTCATATTTTTCTTTTTTCTAGCATGACATGCTTTGAGTACGTGGTTGATTTGGATTGAGATCAATAAATGCATTCAATTTTGCATCCCTTATTGTGCTAGTATACCATTTTGAAATATTTTTCTAATTTTGGGGAGCCCTTGATTTAGGCTCATCAAATTCTAGGTGTATAGCAAGATATGTATCTTTGCTAGATTTTGGTGTATAAAAGCTTATACCACATCTCAACTTATATAAATTTTCTTAGTTATAGGATCAATCAATTGATACCCCTTGGATTCTTCATCATAACCAACAAAAATGCATTGGAGAGTTTTCTCATCTAGATTAATTATTTTCTTCTTTAGAATATGCATGAAGGCTTTGCATCCAAATATCCTTAAATGAGAAATGAAGGGCTTTCTTCCACTCCAAGCTTCTTATAGGTTGATTCCTTGAAGAGCTTTTGTTGGTGCTTTATTTAGGAGATACATTGTTGTAATGATAACTTTTACCCAATATTGTTGCCTAAGATGTGCACCTATGAGGATACAACAAACCATCTCCATGATGGAAAAATTCCTCCTCTTAACAACTCTATTTTGTTGAGGAGTATAGGCTATAGTAAGTTGTCTTTTCATCCCATGTTTGGTAAGAAATCTTGAGAACTCATTGGAAGTGAATTATCCCATCGATCTGAGCGAAGGGTCTTAATGGAACATCCTTATTCTTTCTCAATATGCTTTTGAAACTATTGAAAATATACAAAGATATCTAACTTCAGCTGTAGAAAGAAAACCCACATATTTTGAGAGTAATCATCAACAAACAACTAAAAATACTTCTTTCCACCATAACTATTTGGCATGGGTCTGCATAGATCGATGTGTATTAACTCCAATGGTGCTTTGGCTTGTGAAGAGCTCAACTCAAATGGAACTCAATGTTGCTTCTCTTCTAAGCAATCTGAGCATACTGGTAAAGTATGTGAGGGGTTGGATAAACCTAACATCATATCATGCTTACTCATCTGAAGTAAATAGTCTGAATTGAGATGCCCATACCGTTTGTGCCATAATGAGGTAGCTTCTTTGGAGTTGACAGCCATGGCAACATGAGGAGTAGAAAGAGCATCTAATAAAAACAATGCATGTATGTAGAAAGTTGTTATATGTTTACCCTTTTTGGTAATGAAACAACACTTTTTTCTATCAACAACTTTAAAGTCAACCACCATATTTTTATCCAAGATTTGGGGTACGAACAACAAATTATTGGTCAATCCTGGCACATAAAGGACCTTCTCAATTTTACATTATCCATCTAGAAGTGTCACTAAAACATCTCCTTCTCCTTGGACTTTATAGGTCTTATCATCGATAATGGTCATCGGTTTACCTTCTTTGGCTTCAAATGTGTCAAACCATCCTTTATCACTAGTCATGTGTTTGCTGGCACCAAAATCAATATACCAAACATTATATTTTTATAGTTTGAGTCATGAGTATTGTTTTTGCAACAAATTACCCCAATTGGGGACCCACTTGAAGTTTTGGGTTTAATTTAAAATTTTTGCTTGCATCAAGATCTTTGAAAATTTGCTTGCATCAAGATTTTCTTTTAATTTTTATTACATTGAGGTTTTAAAATTGTTGACATTTTTGCATCTTGAAGACTTGGATTTAGCTGCATTGATTTAAATTGAATATATTTGAATATTTACATATAACTTGCATTATTTTGGCTTGATTATTTCAAAAGTTTGAGTTTCAAAGGTTTAAATAATTAAATTTCACTTTAGGTTTGTTTGAATTTCATCACTTTTGCCCTACAATCATTCAAAATTGAAATGGCCATAACTTGAGCTAGAAAACTCAGTTTAAGGTGATTCAAAAGTTGGTGGAAAGAGCTTGATCTCATATTTACAATGGTACTAGATTTACATAATTTTAGATGTAGATTATTTTTAAAAATAGCAATTTCCTAAAGTAATATGTAAACTTCTAAATGCAATAAATTTTGATTCAAAATGAATTTTTGAGTTTTTTAATGGATTTGGATACCCATTTGGCCCATTTAGAAATTTGTAAAAAAAGTTAAATTCTAGAAACTTTGATTTTTTACCCATTTTTCATATGACAGGAAATATCGCTTGCTCTAATCCGCAATCAATCAACCTTGCCCAAAATCACATTTAGCATGGTCAAAATGGAAAAATATATAATCCAAAATGTGACCTAGCAACACAAGGCTCCAAGCCGCACTCAACACAAGGTTCCAAGCCACACTCAACACAAGTTAGCTCAAAATCGTAGTCAAAATGGTAAATTCTTCAATCCAAAAATGCGGACCAAGGTAAGGTCGGCTCTATTCCATAATAAAAGTTTACTTTGGCTCATAATCACTATTTTCATCCTTTCAAGCTCTACGCCACTGTCAAAATAGTCAAATATGGTGAAGTGCGAGAATGAAATGCGGCCTAGAGCCCCAAAAAATTAAAATTACTTAAAACTAAGACAAGCTTGCTAATTTATGCTAAAATTAATTTTACTTTATAATATTTTGATTTCTCCATGCTAGGATTGTGGATTTAAAAAATAATAATAATTTATCCTATATTATTTTTGGATTTCACTAAAGTTGTGATTTTTTGGAGAATTTAATTTGACCTATGATCTTTTGATTTCTTTACTCCAAAGTGGCGGACATCCACGACAATTTTATTTCACACTATAATAACTTAATTTTTCCAAGAACTGCAAGTCTTCATTAAAACTAGGTTTTAAATTGTAGTCACAAGACAATATCTCTATAGCACAGTCAACAAGTTTTGAATAAGTCTAAGGTAAATTTAAAGTGCAACCTAGAGACATCTCTGCACCGCAATAGCGAATTTACTACTCAATGGCTTCGGATGCCAATTGCAAATTTTATCCAATTTAATGATTTTCAAAATTTTACCATAATTTAAGAGTAATTTACATATTGCGATCGCAAGATTTTTCAAAGTAATTATTTTCAGGTTTTCAATCGTAATTATTTTTATCCCATAATGTTATCCCAATGTCCCCACGTCGTGGTAAAAAAACATTGAATGTGCCTAAACCAAATTTAAAATTCGGCCTAAAGCCACCTCCATATTGTGACTTTGAGACAAAAGAAATACAATAAAATCTTATGCAACCCAAAGCATGTCAAAAAAATAAAGCATGAATTTTTTTTATTGAATATAATTTTGCCCTAAAATTAAAAGCAAGACCTTAGCAAATAATATAAAATTAAAAATTAAAATGAACTATAATGTCAAACCTTAGAAAATCTATTAATTAAAATCAATAATCATCAACCTTAGGTAATAATATTAATAATAGCAATAAAATGATTTTTTTTTTCCGCCAAGGTTTTAATTTGAAATTTTCTTCTGTGATTGCAAGAAAGTGAAACAGAAAGGAAGAAGCTAAAGTCTCGAAGGACGATGAAATGATGAGGTCTTGGAAGCTTCTAGAATGATTCGAATAACAAGATGTAGTTGAAGATCTACCGTGGTAATTCACTACAAGAACAAGGGATGATTCAGATTTAAACTAGTTGATTTCCTGACAACTGGAAGCCATTAAAGTCGAACAAGTTGCAGGAACCAGTTGTAGAGAATGAGAGCCGAAGGAGATACATTGAACCTAGACCTAATTTCAACCACCTGGTACTTGATAGCTCATCATTTTCAAATAATTACAGAGATCCATGGCTGAAATTGTAGATCAAAATCAAAGACAATACCCAAAGGGCCACGTCATCCAAAGCTAGCTAGCCAGAAACAACTATAAATCATTGAGAAAATTTGAATTGTAAGGCTATAAAAAGCCAAGGAGACCCCATTCCAAAGGGTCGGATGCCATTTTAGCGATAGACATTTTAGGAATTTTCTTTCTTTGATAGTTTCATGAGCATCTGTGCCCCTGTCATTTGTACTTGGAGAATTTATGCCTTGTAATCATCTGATGCAAGTCTTTCTGAATGTAATGATTGAATACCTGATTAATACAATTCATTGAAGTTCTTGGTGTAATCTGCGCATGTTGATGGTGGTTACACTAGAGTTAATTTTGATGCATTTTTTCTCTTCCCTTTGAAGATAGCACCATCTTAGCCTTAGATTGTGTGACAGTTGATCGATGTTAAGGCTAGTTTACTATAGAATTGGCTTCTTCAATAGATTCTACATAAATCTTCATACTACAATGGCTTGTTTTCTTTTCTCTTTAACCCTATCCTTTTGAATTTTTTTGACAATCAAGTAGATTAGAAGTAGTTTAGTTTGATATTCTAAAGCTTTCCCTTCATGAATGAGCACTATATTATTTTAAGTTTTATAATATCTCTTTGAATGTATTTCTAGATCATAATCAGAAGGTAGCAAGCCTAGAATCTTGCTTTACATGTATTTTATTATGAAATCTATCAAGAATAGGATAATTGAATTGATAATTATAGTGGATTAGATTTGAATTCAGACCTTAAAACTAGAATTAATTACTCACCCTTGTAATAGTTACATGTGGCCCTGAACATTCCAACATTATTCTTTGTATTTTCCTTTTTATAATTTGAAATAAATCAACCAGGTTAGACCAACCTTACCAGAACCTTGGGGAAATTCATATTTCCTTTCAAGAGAGGACATCTTGTCCTGACCATTGGTGTATGTTTGCAACTGGGCAGATATATCACTCAATAGGAAATGGTGCTAGAAGGAGGGCCTGAAACTAATTAATTTGATTTTTAGGGTTTGAAATTGTTCAAATTGTCCTTAAATTTGAAATTCTTTGATATCTACTGCAATAGCTCTGAGCTATTTTAAATTTTGAGATATCTCATTTACTATTATGGTTAAACTATTACTATCTCAATTGCTTACAGGTAATAGTTTACTGTTTGATATCTAAAATTGTTAGTTCTTGTTATATCTTTCATATATCTTTGCATTTTATATTTTCTTGACTATCAACACTGGAACCAAGAGTCATTATCACTAGGTCTAAGGCCTCTAGAGATAGTACTGAGTTTCATAGTCTCTCTCCTCCTAGAAGAGCTAAAAATATTAAAGGTCAATCAAGTAATATTCCTCCCATTAATACCTCATCTCATTCTATTATACCATTTACCAAAAATTTTATCACCCCCTAAGTACTCCAATGGTAGTATTTGCACCTTGGTTAGGTGGCAGTAGTCCACTAAGTATTCCTAGAGTAGCCCATGATATGCCTAAGAATATAGAAAGATACTTGCCTAGGTATAGACATGATGGAGCTAGAATAGCTGAAGAACACATTCAAGCATATAAATATGCTTTGATCAGATTACAAGTTGAACATGAAGATGTTGCTTGTAGGATGTTCCCTCTTACATTAGATGAACTAGCATATGACTGGTACATTAGTCTACCTGCTAATTCTATCACTTCTTGGGCTGAGTTAGAAGCAACATTTGTTAATCAGTTCAAGTTACCCATAGATCCTACTATCATCTACCATTAGTTTACTTCATGTAGGAGAGAGCCCAATGAGCCTCTAAGATTGTTCAATACAAGGTTTCATAAGCTTTATAATAGGCTAACTCCACCTTATACTCTAAATGCTGATACAACTATTCAAATGTATTACAGAGCCCTAGATCCTCTCACATCCATGTTTGTAAGAAGAGCACCAAACATCACTACTCTACCTATGGCATATAGTGAGGCCTTGATAGTAGAATTACAACTGATACCTCAAGGTTTTGGAATAGGATAATTACCTTCCATAGGACAGCTAGGTGCCTATAATCAAATCCCCATGATTAATCAAGATTTATCACAATAACTACCATTGTTAAATAATTTACCATACCAAAATATTAATCAACCATTTAATACCATCCCCACACCTGCACTCCTAAATATTCCTATGGAGACTAATACTCAAACAACAACAATATTTCCAAATCTGAATCCCACTCAAAATATTCTTGCATTTCTCAATGCTAATCCAAATCCAAATCAAAACATCCCTACATTTCTTGAATCCCACTACAACCAACAATAATACTGCAAATCAGGCTAATACAAGCCAGACTACTAACAATGCTAATTCACAACTTGATAATCTACAAAGATTGGTCCAAAATCTTAGCAGTGATATGGTTCAACTACAAAAATAGGTACCACAAAATCCACCTCCTAACAATCCTAATACAAATAGGAACTTCAATTTTCAAAGACGTCAATGGAACACTCATCCAAACAATGGAGGAGTGCCCAATCCTATTGCTAATCAACCCAATACTATTGCTAATCAAAACTAGAATAACACCATTGTGAATTTATCAGATTTAGCTTTAAATAACTAGTGTAGAGTACATTCCACAACCCAACATAATGAAATTGATTATCCTAAATTCAAAACAACTTTAGATATAGTACAAAAGGAAATGGAAAACATGGAATTAGTGCCTAATGATGATAATGCTAATCAAGCTAGCACTAGTAATGGAACAACCTTAGTTGTTGAAACATTTATCCCATCAGAAGAAGAATATGAAGGATATGATGGATCCTTAGAAGAAGAAATCCAAGATTTTAGGTAGTTTAAGAAAAGAAATAACTATATGCTTAGAAGTAAAGGTAAAGCTCCTCTCACTTCTTCTACTCCTCCAAATAGTACTACTATCCCTCCTGATACATAGGCCAATAATAATCCCATACCTCCACCTAAAGCTGATTTTCCTCCACCACCACACAAAATAATAGAACATGATAAACCTACCTACAATATCATAGAATATTTAAAGAAAACAAAAGCAAACATATCTTTGTTTGAGGTTGCTCAACTCACTGACCAACAAGATCTTTTGATGAAAATATTTGGTAATCAAAATAAATATCAATGTAAGAAATCTACAGATGCTCAAATTGTTTCTAGAAAAGACAAAGGGGATGCCCCTCCTTTTCTATTGACAATTAGAATTGCAGGTAAAAATTTGCATAACTATCTTGTTGACTCAGGTGCTTCAAGGAATGTAATGCCACATGTTGTTTGCCAAAGGTTAGGTCTAAAACCTACTCCTTCAAATAGAGTGGTAGTTCAGTTAGATAAGACTGAAGTGAATGTGGTTGGAGTGCTAAAACATATTCATATACAGTTAGCATCAGAACCAAGAATTCAATAGTATATAGACATTCAAGTTGTAGATATCCCTGATGGATATGGAATGTTGCTTAGTAGAGACTGGTCTAGGAATTTAAATGGATACATGGCAACATATTTCTCTCACATGTGGTTACCATGGAAAGGTGTAGCCAATCAAATCAGGATAGAAAGAGAGCCTAGACTAAAAGAGTTGATAACTGAGTATAACAAGACCAATGAAGTTCTCTATAATGAGTCAGAATTAGGAGTATATACTCTGGAAGCTAAACAAATCACTGATAAGCCTAAAACTAAAATTTCACTAGAAAAACAAGTAAAAGATGAAAGTTCAATTTGGACATTAAAATTTGATGGATCAAAATCCAAACAAGGTAGTGGAGCAGGCATAGAGTTGATTAATCCAAAAGGTAAGTCCCATTTGGCTGCTTACCAACTACAATTCCCTTGTACTTGTAACACTGCAGAGTATGAAGCTCTGATTTTTGGTTTACAATTAGCATTGAAGAAAAATATCAAGTGTTTAAAAGTGTTAGGAGATTCTGAGTTAGTAGTCAAACAAATTAAAAGTCAATATGCTTGCCATGACAAAATACTAATTCACTATAGGAATAGAGCAAGAGATTTGATTAATGAATTGCATGCTTTCAACATTAAGTTGATCTCTAGGAAGAAAAATAGAATTGTTGACTCCTTAGCAGTAGTAGCAAGTACACTAAAACCTATGGATAATAGAAAACTTAAGAAATTTTCTATTGAATTAGTAGCCTGTCCATCCATACCTGATAATGTGAAAAATCTCCAAGTGTTTGAAGATGACAAACATATTTTTAATTTTGTTACTAACTCTGGTATATTTGAAAATCAGGTTATTGATGAAGATGAAAGGATACAAGATGAAGAAGAAGAAGACCATGAGGTAAAACTTGAAAATAAATTCAATCCCTAAAGGTATGGTCTCTCTTGAAAAACTATTTGATATTGATTATAAAAGTAAGAAATGCAGTAAAGTTTCATTTCAAAATGATGCATGTAATACTGTTAATATAGGGACTAGTGAAAATCCATAGAATGTGTTAATAGGAAAAGCTTGCACTAGTCAAGAAAAAGAAGGAATTATACAAGCTCTTAAAGATTATGGAGATGTCATAGCTTGGAGCTATGAAGATCTAAAAACATATAATCAAAATATTATAACTCATACTATCCCTTTGAAACTAGAAACAAAGCCATTTAGGTAGAAACAAAGGCCTGTTAATCCATTGCTAGAACCCCTTATTCAAAAGGAAGTTCAAAAGCTCTTAGATGCATGCATTATATTTCCCATTAGGCATTCCACCTGGGTAGCTAATATAGTACCTATTCGAAAGAAAACTAGAGAAATTCGCTTATGCATTGATTTTAGAAATCTTAATAAGGCTTCTCAAAAAGATAATTATCCTTTGCCTTCCATAGATCACATTTTACAAATGGTAAATGGGTCTAAAATGATGTCTTTCTTAGATGGATACTCTAGATATAATCAGATTATGATAGATCCTAAGGATAGAATGAAGACCACATTTACCACTAAATGGGGAACCTTCGCTTATAGGAGAATACCCTTTGGATTGATTAACGCAGGTGCTACTTTTCAAAGAGCAATGGATTATACTTTTAAATACCTAATTGGAAAATGCATAGTCATCTATGTTGATGATATTCCTATATTTTCAAAGAAATATGCTAATCATGTTAATGATTTAAGAAAAGTATTCCAAAAATGTAGAGAACATGGTATCTCATTAAATCCTAAGAAATACATTTTTGGAGTAATTGAAGGAAAACTCTTAGGTCATGTTATTTCTAAATATGGTATTTCAATTGACCCTGAAAGAGTAGAGGCAATACAAAAAATTCCTCTCCCAGGTAGTAAGAAAGAATTGAGATCATTTTTTGGAAAGATTAATTTTGTTAGAAAATTCATCTCAAGATTTGCAGAGATAGTCAGGCCATTGAATGACATGCTTAAGAAAGACATTGACATTACTTGGACTTATAAAGCCCAAGTAGCCTTTAAAGAAATCAAAGATGCTATATCGAATATTTTCTAGCAAATAGAGAATCGTTGGAACCAGCACCAAGAAGAGATTTGTAGGAAAAGGCATCCTAGAAGCATCACAGAAAACCTAGGGAGGGATCCAAGGACGTCCTTGAAACAAAGTCACAGGAAGGAAACCCTCGAAGTGGTTGGAAAAGGGCATACAAGCAAAGAAGTGACCTCCCACCCTAAGGAGATCATCTGCAACCAAGGATAGAAAAGAAAGAAGGATCCATGAAGTGACCAGGAATAAGGATAGATCTGAGCCACACCATGAAGGAAACCTACAAAAAATTGGGACAACCAAAGAGCAAAATGGAATGATCCTTAAAACACAAAAAGTGGACACTAGGACATTCATAGGGACGTCTTGAAGAGCATAAGGGCACTTGGAAGGATCCAAGGATGTCACAGTCTAGAAGCACAGGGAGGAAATCCACAAACTGGTGAAGAAAGGGGTAAATAAGCAGAAAAGATACCTCCCACCCTAAGGATATCGTCTGCAACCATAATAAACCATGTGGAGGATCCAGAGAATGCTTAATAACTGGGATAGAACCAGGGGTGGAGGAAGCAAGAAAGCAGATCAGGACATCCCAGTGGGGTGTCCCCTACTCCCCCCCTTTCCTTCCACTTGGACTTCTTCCTACGATGTTAGAATGAAATTACTTGGTTGAAAGGATGGATAAATGTGCAATATTATTTATTTAGGCTATGACACACTTCATTAATACCCTTGGGTGGAGAGATTCCTCACCCACCAAAATTATATGCTTCATTAATACCCTTGGGTGGAGAGATTCCTCATCCACCAAAATGGAATGCTTCATCAATGTGCTTGGGTGGAGAGAATCCTCACCCATGTGCATTAATGAGCATGGAATGTGGAGGAGAGAAGGGAGTTAATGCTAACTAGAGTGAGGTGGACCTAGGTTAAAATAGGGATGGTCTCATGATGACCATGGGTTAGGCATAGGAAGGTGTTTAGGATGGTCAAAGGGGATAGGATAGTCAATATTAATATTTATAAGGTTGCAATGTATTAATTAAAATAATTATAAATTTATTAAATATTAATATTTAACCAATGCTAATATGACACTTTTTAGGTGTCTAAAATAAAAATTTATTAATCTTGAAAGATATTACAATACAATATTTTGAAATACCCCTTGGGCTACAATGAGGGTCTTCCAAGAATGAAGCCCTTTTTACAATGCAAAGTTTTGGCACTTAGTCTTCTCTAACCACCTCAAGGAGGGATGGGTTTTATGCATGCATACCACCTTGAGTTGAGTAGAGCCTCCAACACCTACACACACCCAAAACACTAATCAGTAGAACCTAATTGAAAGTGCAAACAAATAACATTAATCTAATACATCAAAATAAGACTAAAACAAGCTAAAAGCATATAAAATTTACCTTGCTCACCTTTGCATATTGTTTGTTGTTGGATTTTTAACTGTGTGGGGTGCAATTGAGCTTGTGTTATTTAGAATGTGATAAAATTTTGAGGTAACCTTTTGTATGTTGTTAGAAAGCTACCCTTCAAATTTGGTGGCTATTGGAGTCCGAACATGCAATCAACACACAAAACAAGTTGGGAGACAATGAACTATACCTTGGAATATCATTGATTCTGTGTTGCTTAGAATGTGATGAAATTTTGAAGGAACCTTCTATATACTTTCAAGAAGTTACTCTCCAAATTATGTAGCTATTGGAGTCTGTAACTAAAAACGGTTTACAAAACAAAAAAACACACAAGGAGAGGCCTACCATGCTATCTATGATAAACACAAAAGTACATGCATCAAAATGTAAACTAATAATGATAAAACATGAAATACCAAGATTTTTATTGGGACTACAAATTGAATCTTGGTGATCAAATAAATTAATAGAAGACAACTTAGAAGGTACTAGATCTTAGAAGGTACTAGATGTCAATTTATTTATTTTTTTGTTTCTAGTGTATGACTTTCAAAAGTGTTGGAAGACGATAGCACTGGTGGAGCAAATGATCTAATGATTTTGCCAAAATGACCATTGGCAATCAAATTGGAGAAGAAAGGTTAAAAAAAACAAATACAATGTATAAAAACGAAAGTAAAATAAGGTAAAGATGATAACAAGTAGAAAGCAAAAATGAATTCAAAGATATAAAAATGAAAAATGAGAAAAATAATATTTACAAATATTATTGCACTCATACATTACTAAATTTCATAAATAAAAAAATTGTTTTGGAGTAAGACTATGAAACACCCTAAATTACTAGCTAATTTTAATAAATATTAAGCATCCTCTATTAATAAATGCAAATTATCATTATTTTTTCTTATATTTTATACATTTACATAAATTAACTATTTTTAATATAAATTTTAATTAATTAATTGTTCTAAAAAATATTCAAATAATTAAATCAATAAAATTTAATATTTTTATATTTTGTTTTGGGATACATAAGGGAGTTGGTTATAACCACATATTTTTAGTAACTGACAAGTACAGAGTTCATATCGGGTTATAAAATAATGATATGGTATAGGCTTGTCAAGGGTAACCTGTGGTAAAAAATAATCAAATAATTAAATTAATAAAATTTAATATTTTTTATATTTTTTTGGATACATAAAGGAGTTGGTTATAATCACATATTTTTAGTAGCTGATAAGTACAGGGTTCAAACCAGAGGTTGCCCTTGACAAGTCTATACCATATCGTTATTTTATAATCCGATATGAAAAGGACCATTGGTTGCTCGAAATTTGTATCGATCTAACACACTCAAAGGATTCAATCAGACTACTACTTTTGTAATAAATATACCCCAAGGTTTGAACTCAAATCTCTTTTAAATAAATACTTGACCAGACAAGTAGTTACCAATCAACTACCCTTGAAAACAAAATTAAATAATTATAAATATCTAAGTAAAAAGCTCATAATCCTTCTATGAAGACTCTGACAACTAAAAAGAAAATCATACGTGTCATATGGTGAATTCATTTAATTTTCACTCGAAAATATTCAAACTGTTGAATAAGGACCACTTGTTAAAGCTTGGATGTAGACTCTAACTATTGCGAAATTAAAGGTCATCAAGTAGAAAGCGACCTATTAGATATTCAACTGTTGAATAAGGACTGTTAATGCTTGGATTGATCTATTCTAATATTTATTAGAAAGATTTATTAAAATGTTTTACAGGCCACTTAAAGGTTATATAAATAAAAAACACATAGGACTAGTTAGTCATTTGTTAGTGTCATAATTTTAGTTAAATATTATATTTAAACTTAATAAAGTTATTAAGATTATACTTTAATTTTAATTTTTAATTATATTATGGTAAAAAATTTATTTAGGATTTTTATAAATTGAGGATTTGAAGGTTATATTTTTATTAATTTTTTCCTAAGGTTAGAATTAAAACTTTTAAATAAATTTAATTATTATTATTTAATTTTTAATTTTTAATTTATTTTGTAGTTAAAATTTTTCCTGCTCCCCCCCCCCCCCTCCCCTCCCCCGCCGCTCCCCTCCCGCTCTCCCCCCCTTCCCCCTGCGCCCCCCTCCCCTCCCCCCCCCCCCCCTTCCCGTCCCCCCACCTTTCCCCCCGCCTTCCCCCCTCCCCCCCCCCTCGGTCCTTCCCCTCCCCCCCGTCCTCTCCCTCGTCCCCCTTTCGCCCCCCTTTCCCCCCTCTTCCGCCCTCGCCTCCCTCCTCCCTCCTCTCCTCCCCCCCCCCCCCCCCCCCCCCCCCCCCCCCCCCCCCCCCCCCCACCCTCCCACAGTTCTCCTCCCCCCCCGCCCCCCCTCCCCCTCCCTCCTCCCTCTTCTCCCTTCCCCCCCCCTGTCGACCACTTCTCCCCTTTCCTTTTCTTTTCACCCCCCATTCGAAAAATTATTAAATTTTTATGTAAATCTAAGATCTTAAGTTTTTTAAATTTATGTTTTATTTTTTTATTTTTTATAAAATTTAATATTATAATAAATTGAATGTTAATTATTAAAAATATATATATATATTTTAAATTGTAATTTTCATTTTTTAGTATGAAAAAAATTACAAGCTTTGAAGTATTCTAAAAAAATTTAGTTACATTCAATTTAGGAGCTAGTCTATACTAAACTAAGAAGAGTATCAACTTACAATCCAAAAAGAGAATTCTAATAATAGGCCTGACAAATGAAAAGCATGAGTAACTTTTTGATCAATCACAATTCTTGAATGACTCTTGCATGAGTTCCAAAACTAAAGACTCTCGTTTCAATTTTGAAGACTAAAGCTATTTTGAAGTCTGTCTTTCTATAGCTCATTTTTTACTATTAATAGATTTTTAATATGAACCTTAATAAAAGGAGCAATGTGAGGAAACCCTAAGTCCTCTAACCACTTCTTCCCTCTGCTAAGTGCCCCAACTAGAAGGTTCAGAAAATGCCCTTGTATAAAAATTTTGTTATAAAATCTTTTAATAATTTCACTTGCTCATATAAAGGATTGAGGAGCAAGTTTTTCATCTCAACATGATCTGCAACCCAACTTATCACTAATTTTGAATTTTCATAAATATGTAAAATTTTAATTCTTTACTCCACTGCTATTCTCATCAAGAGGATCAATGCTTTCCATTTTTCTATACTATTTGTGTCTTTTCCTAAACCTGCCTTGAAAGTGATCTTATAATTTTTATTTAAGTGCTCTCCTAGCCCACACCTACTTGGGTTGCTCTAGCAAGCTCCATCAAAGAAAGTCCATATATGTCAACTCAGTTTTGGTTTTAAGGAGATTCTTAGACTTTAAAAAATGGATTTAATCTGCATTTGCACCTAAATCACTAGAATTTTCTTACCTTCAAACAACTTGACATTTCTAGAAAGCCATAAGCCCCATGTTGGCTATTAAAGGGACACATCTATACTCCTTTAATCCTCTTTCTTTGAAACATTATTGCATGACATACCAAAAATTTCTAGTAGACCATTATCCTTATTGGAGATATTATATTATTTGGTAGCATTGTAAATATTAGATTAGAGAGTGTGTTTGTATTTTGTCTAATATATGTGTGAGGATGTAAGGAGTGTCCATGTGTTTTGTTATAAAGGCAAGTGTGCAAAGTGTCAAGAGAGTAAGTCAAGAGTCATAGATGTTAGGTGTCAATATGGGAAGTGAAGAGTTATGTAGAAGAGAGAAGGTCAAGAGGTATGCATGTGAGGAGTCACATGTGATTATATATTAGTGGTAAAACATTGTAAAAAAGCATTGAATATATGCATAGCTTCATGCATGCATTAGTAGATATTTAATCAATAATATTTTGTTTATTGTGTGCAATATTATTGTGAGTATTATATGTGATTAGTATTTGATCTTGGATAAGGAACATGTGAGATAATATGGGAGAATTTCCAATAGTGGTATGAGAGCTAGGCAAAAGTCATCTTGGTTTATAGTAAGAGAGTTTACATAATTTGAGGGAGATTGAAAAGGTTGAGAAGATTGTGTTTTTTGAAGGAGCCAAGCCTTGATTAAGGAAGGCCATATTTGTAAAAGACAAGCAATGAGAATATCATACTTGTAAGTAGTCAAGCCTTGAAAAAAGGAAGACTCATGGTAAGAAAATTGTAAGTGTAAGAAACCATGCCTTGAAGAAGGAAGGTTCACGATTGCATACTAAATTTATCTATGATAATTCAAAGATGCATCTACAAAGTCAACTAAAAAGATCCGTGGAAATTGGAGAAAAGATATTGTGAGATGAAGAAATAAAATTGAAGGGTTGAGGTCACCCAAATTACTGAGAAGAATTGCCAAGGTAAAGCAAAAATAATTTAACAAAGTTATTTGAAAGATTAATTTTATTGTTGGAGAAATAAGAAGAAGATTTGAATTAATTGAGTGAAAGAATAATATTGGAGGCATAAAAAAATATTTTTGAAAAGAAACTTTGGAGAGAGAAGAAGAATTGAAGAAATTATTGAATTAATGAATTATTGAATTATTGATTGAAATTAAATATTAAAAGAATTGTGAACTGGAAGAAGATTTAAAATAATAATAATTTTTTTTTTATTGGTTGAAGAAGGGGTTTTTAAAGGTCCCGAAACCTATTACAAATAAGGTTTTGAAAGGCACTCCCAAAACTTAGATCTAACAATAAGATATCAAGAACCTATTACAAGTAAGGTTTTGAAAGGCACTCCCAAAACTTAGATCTAACAATAAGATATCAAGAAACTGAGGTGGATTCCACGAATCCAACCCGAAAATCCAATGAAGCAACCTCCTAGCAAATAAGCTACAAATTTTTATCAAAAAAATACAAGAGATTATCATGATTGAATAATCAACTGCAAAAAGGAGCCAACATAGGAGAACCCCACACCAAAACAACATTCAAATTCGAGATTTAAAATTAAAATTTGAAAATCCCGCGTAGAGATGCATTACTAGGGCCTTAAATCTGGAACCAGACCTCACCATTGGAACCTAGGGGTGCTCAAAGAACTAGAGAGCCAAGAATCCCATTTAAAACTAGAGCAAATCTACAACAACAACATCTGGCCTGACAAACAACTGAAACAAAAACAACCAAAAATCACTTGTTGGAAGCTTGTCTCAACGAGGTCTTGGGAGGCTTGCCAACCTTTTTTGACCCCCAAAGAAAGAAATCTTTTTTTCAAGCCACACTCTTGAACACATTAGCAATTTCAAAGTCAATCTCCCTTTTTCTGAATGATCTGTTGCTAGGTCTTCCCACTTTCCTTTCGACCCCTACATCAATATGAGCTTTCCTAATATTGAAATTAAAAAATATAAAAAAATTTAAATATTAAAATTAAATTGGAGGAATTAAAATTGATTAAAAGAAAAAAATTGAAGAAAAATTATATAAGAATTGAAAATTCTTTTGGAACGAAAGAAACTTAAAAGACAAAAATTAAAGTGAATTGTTCTTTGAAGGACCAAAAAAAAATCATTTCAAGTGATTTTTACTGGAAATAATGCCAAGGTATTTTTTACAAATTAAAGGAAATATCTTCATAATTAAAAATATCCCCATCATGGACGTGGACTTCGTAATTAAAAATATCCCCATCATGGAAGGGGACTTCATTCTTCTCTCTCCTCGAAAAACAAGAAATTGAATACAAAGAAAATTGATGCACATATGACCGACCTTTTAATTAAAACTTCAGAAAAAGATCCTCATAAAAGTGACAGGAGCAAAGACTCGGTATGGAGGCTTTGGATGATTATAGTGCACATACAAAGAGGGAAAGGATAGAGAAAGCTAAAAAGAATTATGAAACATTGATTGGAATTCATAATGATAAAGGCAGTGCCAAACTTTCAAATACTTCAAATGAAATGGATCATCCTGAACTTGCCTATAAGTGACAAAATTCCAAGGGAATTCTTAACAGTGCTTAAGAAGTTAAATGGAATGATAAAGAAATTATACTTTTATGGATGCGGCTAAATGTTTGGTTTGAAGTCAGGAAGAGCAGAGTAACGAAAAATGAATCAGCTAGTATCTATCAATATTTAGAATCTATAATTCTTTGGCAGGACATATGTTACAGACAGAGTGGCGTTTGAAATACAGTGATACGAGGAACACCATTCCAATTTTTTATTTTGAAGTGTCGTTATCAAGCACAGGTAGTTCTATAACCATTATAATTGTCAATGAAATTAAATTTATAGGAGACATTATATCCAGATGTGATAGAATGAATTCATGGGTGCTATTTTGGTTCGAAAATGGAGATAATTTATTCAATTAACATGTGGCTAAGAACGGATTGAAGATTTTAATGCTATGTAAAAGAAACAAACAAACCTTTAGTCGCCTGTACAAGATAAAACCTTTAGTCGCCTGTACAAGATGAAATATTATGAGATTGAAAATAAAACAAGATGGTTGGAATTTTTTATTTACTGTAACAATAATATGGACTGATTAAATCAGGTCTAGGGGTCTGACCCATTGGTCAAAGTTTTGGGAGGGTGGAGACCACGGTTTGAATCCCTTAGGCCTTGTCAAACCAGAGGGCATGTCACACCAACATCATTGGCTACGTTAAAAACCTTTACCTGTATAGTGGTAACAACAAGTAGGTTCAAACCCACGAAGATGTGATGAAAAATGTAACCTATTGAGGATTTCTCTAGTATACATAAAAAATAACATGGACTAAAAAATTAGCAATCAATAGTTGAATCCATAATATAAGACCTACAAAGAACAAAGATAACAAACCACAAATGGTAGAGAAATCTTTGGGTGGAGACCACGGTTCGAATCCCTTAGGCCTTGTTAAACCAGAGGGCGTGTCACACCAGGTTACGTTAAAAACCTTTACCTGTATAGTGGTAGCAAGGAGTAGGGTTCAAACCCACGAAGAGGTGATGAAAAATGTAACATATTAAAGATTTCTCTAGTATACATAAAAAATAACATGGACTAAAAAATTAGCAATCAATAGCTGAATCCATAATATAAGACCTACAAAGAACAAATATAACAAACCACAAATGGTAGAGAAATCTTCTTCATCCCATGACTGAATCAATGTGAAAAAAACCTGCAATTGTAGAAGAGCTCTAACACACAAACCATATGGAAAATAAAATATAATTGTATTTGTTTTTTTTCTTTCAAACTTGTGTTTTGAAATCTCTCTTACATTAATGAAAAAAAAAATGTTAAAAATGCCAAAAATTCCGATGCCTAAAAAGCTTGGAATATCCTAAAAATATCAACTAGAGCATCACGCAAGATGCTTTATTGGATATGCTAAAAAAAATAATTCCTAAATTAAAGCATCTGCATGTGCCTAGTTAACTAATACAATCCTAAATCATAGAATATTTAGTGAGAGCAACTTACGCATTACAACTCCTATTATGACTAGTTAACTACAAAAGCTTCTAAATTTTAGAAGTGATCAACTCCTTATTATGATTAGTTAACTACAAAAGCTTCTAAAATTTAGAAGTGATCAACTCCTTATTATAACTAGTTAACTACAAAAGCTTCTAAATTTTAGAAGTGATTAACTCCTTATTATAACTAGTTAACTACAAAAGCTTCTAAATTTTAGAAGTGATTAACTCCTTATTATAACTAGTTAACTACAAAAGCTCCTAAATTTTAGAAGTGATCAAAGGAGCAAATTTTGGAGTTAAACAATGAATAAATCCTCCTAAAATATGGCTTCCCAATATTTGGATAATTTGAGGAATATTTAATTAATAAAATATTAATTAAATCCTCATTTAAGAAAATGTGTCAAAAATAGAGGAAATTATTCCCTAAAATGTAGGAGATGGTTCCAAAATGCTTGGAATGCTCCAAAAAACATGGTGTGAAGTATTAGACATCAAATGTTCCCCATGGATACCAAGAATTAAAACTCAAAAAAAACAAGCTTCCATTCAATTTGGGTAACTCAGGTTTACTTATACAGTCAAGCTTGAGATATTAAAATTATAGCAACCAAATATAACTTTGGAAAAGACAAAAATCAATAAATAACTACATATATTTATCAGGTAATGAAATTATAGAAAATTACATTAGTGCTTGTTGGGGGCCTAAAATAACCCTTGCACCTCAAGCACCGTGACTCCTCGTGGTTGTGGTTGCTCGTCTCCTCTGAGCGGGTGCATTTGATGCCTCATGTCTTGTGTAGGACACTAGTCTTGGGAGTCTGAGTATGGGATGTGGCTCCTCCAAACAACCTTCAATATGTTTTACCAAGGGCTACTCCTTATTCAGGTGCAATCTTTGGCACTTGTCTCTCCTTCCATGCAAGCCTACTCTACCAGGTGTCTCTGCTAGGGGAAAGGGAAAAGAGATAAAGCAGTGGCAATGCACCAAAAATTTAAATAGACTCTTCGTGCCACGACGGGTTGAAGTGAACACATGTGCAACAATCAATATTTCACAAGGAACACATGTCCCTCCAATACATGCATAAAAACAAATCACCCACACCAGAACCAAGACAAGGATTTTATAAGTAGTCACGAATTCTTATTAGTGTGAACTTTGAGTTACATACATGTAGAGAGAAGAGGTTTGAAAACTAATAAAATGATAATGCAAGGCTCAAATTAGGTTGAAACACAAGAGAGAATAAAATAAAGCACCCTTATAAGAATGGATAGATTTTGATAATTACAATGAGCAATGTATATATTTATAGATAATTTTTGAAGTTTTATCCCTCCTCACATTTCAAAATTCTTGCTTTAAAATTCATACCCATGGTACTTTGGTATTGATGGTGTGTAATCACGAGGTTTCTTAGATATGAAGTTGTTTAAGGTTATATCTATTTTATCTATGTTGAAGATCTGTTACAAAGATTCTTGTATTCAATGCTCTCAGGTCTGTGGCTACTCCTCTGGAGGTCTCATGATGACACTTTAAATGTTATCCCTTTCTATAGAGAGGAGATCGTGCATCTAGGGAATTATACACCTCATCAACATATGCAAGGTCCAGGACTATAGTCCTAGCTGGGGAGATGGGGTGTTAATGGCCCTCCATGTGGGAGTTCCGGGGTGGGATCCCTCAAAAACAAAATTGACCTCATAGCTGGGGGTAACAATCACCTCTTTGCTTATCCCTTGGTTTCATCAATTCTTCTCATGGTGATCTTAACTTAACGCCCTAGTTGTCATTGTCTACCTTGAAGCTTCTAGATATTGAGTTTGGTCAGACATCCTTGGGCCAAAATTTTCCTTTTGGTTTGATCTCTTAGCTTGCCATGGTATCATGGGACTTTTTCTGATGATATTTCTTTCTAGTATAATTTTTCCATCATTGTTATCCTCTATTTTTGCTTGATTTTGAATGTTGCATCACTGCTCTCTATGTTGGATCTCTAGGCCTTTACCTTAGATAATTACATCTAAAATTTAAAAACTCATAGATTCTTCTTTCTTTGATGTTGTAACCAAGGTGACTTGTTTTGGGGGCTAAGGGAGCCATATGTTCTACAAAAGCTTAGCCATTATTTTCATAGATCACATGCTCCTTTTGATGATGATAGTCTTTCATGTGGTCATCCTAAGTCCCTTCTTACTCCTCCATTGTTTGTGAGCTTTACAAAGAGTTGTGAAGTCAATGAATTATAGAGGAGAGATCGATATTTACACTCATTCACCCAGATGATGAGTGAGTCCTAGACTATCCTTGAAGAAGGGATCCTACCAAAGATATGAGACTCAAATGCTTTTTAATGTCATCTAAGAGGTGTAAACATCAAATATTAGCATTTTTGATAACATAGTAAATTACAAATTAATATACCTAAATATTCCTTTTGTCACCTCACAAATTTAAAATTAATATCTAAATTCCCTCTGATTTCCCTAATATCTTCCAAATCTCCCTAGCTCTCCTAATTCTATTCTATTCCCCTTTAATTTTCCTTAGGTTTTTCTAAGGTTCCCTAAAACCTTTATTTCCTCTTTCTCCTAAAATCCTTAATTCTCCAATTTCCTTAATATTTCCCTAATTTTCTCCTACCCTTCTTATCTACCTAATCCCCTCATCTAACCCTTAATTAATCCCTAATCCCATCCTAAGCTTCCCATCCAATTTAAAAATCCTAAATCAAATCCCTAGGAAGCCCCCTCATTTAATTCCTAAATTCTCCTACACCCTCCCACACATCCCCATGCAATTTTAATGAATTTAAAATTCCTCCCACATCCCCTAGTCAACCCATGTTTAATTCATTTGTCCCCCACACCCTCCACTTTACATTTTTAGCAATTTAAAATTACACATGCCCTTATGCACATCCTCCCATGTGCCCCTTTTTGGAATTTAAAAATCTACTCACAAATATCTAAAATCCCCCACATTAATATCCCATCCCCCATGCACTTTCTCCAAGCTATGAAAAGCAATTTTAAATTTAAAAATAATCACAAGTCAAAATTTGCATTTACCCCACCTGGCCATCGGACAACCACCTCAACATTTTAAAAATTTTAAAATACCCACACTCCCCCATGTGCCTTGGGGAACTAATTTTGAATTAGTTTCCCTTCCCCTAGGCTACCTTTTTTCCAAAGCAATTAAATGACCCCCCTCCACCTCACCTCCTTCTAGACTTTTCCCTCACCTACCCTACCCATGTGGAAGCCATGTGGAGCCTATGTGGCATCCCACTCACCCAACCCTAAAAACTCTATAAATGCCCTTGGCCATGACCAAAGGAGAAGAGCCCATTTTGTGCTAGGGTTATGCTGCCAAAAGCATTCCTCAACGCTTGGCTTATCCTACCTGTCATCCTATGCACCCTATAACACTATCTTGATGCCTTCTCGAGTTCATCAATTTTTGAGTTTACAAGAATAGTCTCAAGACCATCTCCCTTGAGACGATCACGACCCTGTTTATTGCCTCCCTAGAGATAGTCTCACCTCTATTACAAAACAACAATAGAAACAACATTTTCGATGACTGTCACATGCTATAATAGGTATATACTTTATATTTTTTGCATTTTGATCTCATTTAACAATAGTTTTATTTCATTGCACTATGGTTTACATATTATTTGACCTAAGGCCCAACTTAGGTGGGCCCATCTATCTTCTAACGTCTTCTTTGGTTGTGTGTAGATATTTCAATCCAATTTTAATAGCCCTTGGAAGTCCCCACTCACAAGCAAGCACTCACACGATATCTCCTAATCACATATGTTGTGGGAGAGAAGAATATACATCATTTTATATTGTAAATGGCCTTGGAGGTATTGTTGTAATTTAAGAAGACAAAGGGTTTATTGTGCATTGTAAAAGGTGTTATAATCACAATGACACTGAGAGGGGGGGTGAATCAGTGTGTTCTTTAAAAACTTAAAAGCAATTTAGACTTTTAAATAAATTGCAGCAGATTAAAACAGAAATAATAAAAGTACTAAGAGCATCACACATAACACAACATTTTAACGAGGTTCACCGATGTGGCTACTCCTCAAAAAGACTGCTTGGACTACCATCCAAATCCGGTCAAATGCAAAGCTACAACTTTACATAATCATTCACCAGCACCAACTGGTAAGAGGCACCAACCTCTAAATTTTATCTGCTACAGTAGAATGGAGCACCAACTCCAATTTTTCCAGCTCCAACTGGAAAGAGGCACCAACCCCTTTTACCAAGCTACAACTTGGAGATAGTAATAAAAATTGCAGAATTAAACGGTCACCTCAATTTGCACGATCTGCTATTTTTCTTGTGTTTTGCTACTTGTCGGCATTCGGATGCTGCTGTGAAAAATGATTCGCACTTTTTCAACCACTCCTCTATATCTCTCTGCGTTCTCTGCTGCAACTTCACATAAATATTACTTCTATAGCTAGCACACTGTCATTTCACACTC
>JAQPPZ010004090.1:0-90481 GCA_028583015.1 Wollemia nobilis
TCACTTGGTCACCCCAAATGCTCCAAATATTATTGCAATCACTTGGTCACCCCAAAATGCTCCAAGGATTATCGCAATAACTTGGTCACCCAAAATGCTCCAATGATTATCGTAATCATTTGGTCACCCCAAAATACTCCAAGGATTATCGCAATCACTTGGTCACCCCAAATGCTCCAATGATTATCATAATCACTTGGTCACCCCAAAATGCTCCAAGGATTATCGCAATCGCTTGGTCACCCCAAAGGCTCCAAGGATTCTTGCAATCGCTTGGTCAATCCCAAAAATGCCCCAAGGATTATCAAAATCACTTGGTCAATCCCAAAAATGCCCCAAGGATTATCAAAATCGCTTGGTCAATCCCAAAAATGCCCCAAGGATTATCAAAATCGCTTGGTCAATCCCAAAATGCTCCAAGGATTTCCACAATCGCTTGGTCAATCCCAAAAAAAAAAAAGCTCCAAAGATCTCTAAAATTGCTTGGTCAATTCCAAAATGCTCCAAGGATTTCCATAATCGCTTGGTCAAAAATCAAGAAATTTCAAAAACAACAAAAATCATCAAAAACAACAAAAATTTGCATTTTTAGGCATACTTAAATTCATCAATAGAGAGATCTTCTCGCACCTCATCTTCATATTCACCAAAATCAATCCATCAAAAATACAAAAATATGTAGCTGCATTAAGCATTGCATCCATACATTGCATATTTGTGGTCATACGAGTCAAAGGCACCATAGGCTGTAATTGTTCTGCTAGTCCATCTTGTTCCACACTGTTCCATTTCACAAAAATAGCAAAAAAACCATGCATTTCTTTTTACCACACTAGAGTCAGTGGTCTTTTAATGTATCAAGAGTTTTTGTGATTCAGTCATCATTTTGCTCTTTAGCCATGAAATGTATCAAGTCAAACAAATTTTACGAAGGTAGAGTTACACTTGAAATACACCTTGTTACGTAACATCCCAACACAAATTAAAACACATAAAAATTCCCAAGTTGTGTGAACGAAAGATGAAACACCGCACGATAATCCGAGGTCACCATAAGTGAAACGGTTATCTTGCTCATCCCCCCATGAGAATGGTTCTAGAATGCTGAGAATTGACAAAAGGACGAGCTCTTTCATATCCATTCACCTCCACATACAGTGGTTTTCACCACTACCAAATCCCAATCATAGTTGATTCCCAAAGTTGTAAGGATTTGTACTACACGTCCCTACCAAGGATGGGTAGTCATCCCCAAAACCTAAAGGGATCAACACCATTCAAAAACAAAATTCCAACAAATCATCATCCTAACACTTCCATTCACATTTGGTCTCCAAGTTGTAAGGATTCATACTATCCGCCCCTAACTAGGATGGGTAGTCATCCCTAAGACCTAACAGATCAATGCCCTTGCTCCATAATCTCCATCATCCCCTTGGTCCCCAACGTCATAAGGATTCATACTATCTGCCCTAACTAGAATGGGTAGTCATCCCCAAGGCCACAAGGATCAAAGCCATTCACAAGCTCAAATTCAAAATACACAAAACCAAAATCAAATAACAGTGGTTATCACCACTATTCAAAATCCTTGCTAAAAAAGAATTAATAAACAGTGAAAGCTTACAACATGAAAGTTCACCTAAGGGACTTTCGCGTTGGTGATTTGGTTTTTAAGGAAAACCAACAGAACTCTAATTTGCCATCCCACCTAAGGGACAAGTTCACGGCAAATTGGTTAGGTCCATATGTCATTGATAGCAAAATAGGACCCGGGACGTACCGGCTAGCTTCTCTTGATGGTATCAAGGAAACAGAACCCTTGAATATCAGTCATTTACGACCATTTCATATCTAAGAGAGCCAAATCCCAAAAATGCTCCAAGGATTATCGCAATCACTTGGTCAAATCCCAAAAAAAAGGCTCCAAGGATTCTTTCAATCGCTTGGTCAATCCCAAAAATGCCCCAAGGATTATCAAAATCGCTTGGTCAATCCCAAAAATGCCCCAAGGATTATCAAAATCGCTTGGTCAATCCCAAAAATGCCCCAAGGATTATCAAAATCGCTTGGTCAATCCCAAAATGCTCCAAGGATTTCCACAATCACTTGGTCAATCCCCAAAAAAAAAAATCTCCAAAGATCTCTAAAATTGCTTGGTCAATTCCAAAATGCTCCAAGGATTTCCATAATCGCTTGGTCAAAAATCAAGAAATTTCAAAAACAACAAAAATCATCAAAAACAACAAAAATTTGCATTTTTAGGCATACTTAAATTCATCAATAGAGATATCTTCTCGCACCTCATCTTCATATTCACCAAAATCAATCCATCAAAAATAAAAAAATATGTAGCTGCATTAAGCATTGCATCCATACATTGCATATTTGTGGTCATACAGGTCAAAGGCACCATAGGCTGTAATTGTTCTGCTAGTCCATCTTGTTCCACACTGTTCCATTTCACAAAAATAGCAAAAAAACCACGCATTGCTTTTTACCACACTAGAGTCAGTGGTCTTTTAATGTATCAAGAGTTTTCATGATTCAGTCATCATTTTGCTCTTTAGCCATGAAATGTATCAAGTCAAACAGATTTTACGAAGGTAGAGTTACACTTGAAATACACCTTGTTACGTAACATCCCAACACAAATTAAAACACATAAAAATTCCCAAGTTGTGTGAACGAAATATGAAACCTGCACAGTAATCCAGGTCACCATAAGCGAAACGGTTATCCTGATCATACCCCCGTGCGAATGGTTCTAGAATGCTAAGAATTGAAAAAAGGACGAGCTCTTTCATATCCATTCACCTCCACATACAGTGGTTTTCACCACTACCAAATCCCAATCATAGTTGATTCCCAAAGTTGTAAGGATTTGTACTACACGTCCCTGCCAAGGATGGGTAGTCATCCCCAAAACCTAAAGGGATCAACACCATTCAAAAACAAAATTCCAACAAATCATCATCCTAACACTTTCCATTCACCTTTGGTCTCCAAGTTGTAAGGATTCGTACTATCCGCCCCTAACCAGGATGGGTAGTCATCCCCAAGACCTAATAGATCAATGCCCTTGCTCCATAATCTCCATCATCCCCTTGGTCCCCAACGTCGTAAGGATTCATACTATCTGCCCCTAACCAGAATGGGTAGTCATCCCCAAGGCCACAAGGATCAAAGCCATTCACAAGCTCAAATTCAAAATACACAAAACCAAAATCAAATAACAGTGGTTATCACCACTATTCAAAATCCTTGCTCAAAAAGAATTAATAAACAGTGATCTTCATCACTATATAGACGAGCAACTTTCTCAACCATTAACCCAACAAATATCCTGAACTTGAATCCCTGGAAATCTCAGCATTCGAAAACCATCTAAGTGATCCTCATTATAGGTTTGGTTGATAGCCTATCTGGCAATGGTGGTATCCTACCCGCATGATGATATGTCTGTCACATTCGCTTTGCGTATGTGCAAACCAATGTTTGCATAAGGATGAGCTAGCTTATGGTATCCTGGATAACATCGCAGATTAATCTAACTAAATACAACAAAGGAGTTAGTGGAGCTAATTAGGTGATCCTCAGTATAGGTTCGGTTGAAAGCCCATTTGGCACTAGCGGTATCCTGACAAATACCACATAAATGAACTCAATTGCACACACAGGGATGTGAAATAACTTGGTCAAAAACAAGCCTGATTCATACCTTATTCAAAAGTCTTGTAAGATAAAGTACAGTCATGGCTAGTAAGTTAAAACCGTCTGAGTCTCAGAAAACCTTGGCTACATTTCTAAACCATTTTCATCCTTCCAATACCATCAGAAAATACAAAAAAAAAGAAAAACCACATGTATACATACAAAGTCATGCATCACAGAAATCGCCTAAAAAGACAAAATAATGGAACTCTAAAAAGTCTATAGAGTCGTAGCCAAACATCACAAAGTCAATACATCCATTTCATTTCTGCATATCACATATAAATCACAAACATTTGCATTCATCATGCATCCATCAAAATAAATCAACATACAACAACCAAATTTATCACACCATATGCATCCATCAATATAAAGTAGCATGCATCCATCAACATCAATCATTGTGCATAACATAAAATCATGACATATACACAAAGAAAGAAAATCAAAACAACAAAAACATCACAAAAATATAACACAAAAACATAAGCCATAAGTTGCCGAACACAAGTGCTCTTGCACTTAACCTCTTGGCATAGAAAATCGATGTCGGGGCTCAAATTGTCATTTTCCCACTTCCCCAAGAAGGCTACCATAGCTGGACCGCTCCACGGGAAGACGGGTTTTTGATGATTTCACCTCATTATGGCATCACCAAAAGGGTTAACACCCACCAAAAATAGGTCCAAATGTCGAGAAATTGCACGTGCTTAAACGGTAAAACATCTAAAGGCACCCTAACCTAAGTCATCTTGGGTCAAGCGACTCGTCGCTTTTCTCATGAAGGTCATTCCCTCATTGATTTGTTGCTTGAGGGGGTAGTCACACTTAGTCACCAATCAACAAGCACACAACCAATTAAGGCAATGGCATGCATTCAAAGAATCATTGACAAAGACAATCACGCTCCTGCTTGGGGCAGTAAACAAGCAATCATCAAATTGATCAAACACTTGGCATTCGTGAATCATGAACACAAGGTTCCCCTGTGGATAAAAGGTTGTGCCCTTTGCCTAATCATGACTGATCAATGTCCAAGCTCAAGTCACACCTCACCAAAATAGGTTAACACTTGAAATCAAATTCCTTAGCTCATCAGAAGCAAGGATTCAAGAATGCATGCCCTTTCCATACTTGGGGCATCAAAAGTTGATTAGGTTACCAAGAAACCCTAATCATTAGTGCTTTGGTTATCAATTTTTGCTCAACACTGCATCACCCGCAGCGCTTCCCAAAAAGGGGCATCTGTAGACACCAAAATAGCACCAATACGATTAAGTGACTACAAACACTGATCGCATTGACATACAAAGCTTTCAGGGCAGCCCTCAGAGGTCAAACAATGGTCCTAGCCACTTACATAGCAGTTCAGAAGGTCGGAAAGTAAACAAAGCCTTGATCAAAACAAAGTCTCAATCAAAGTCAAAAGCAAGCCTTTATCAAAACAAAGCCTTCATCAAAACAAAGCCTTCATCAAAGCAAGCCTTTATCAAAACAAAGCCTTCATCAAAACAAAGCCTTCATCAAAGCAAGCCTTTATCAAAACAAAGCCTTCATCAAGACAAAGTCTTAATCAAAAGAAGGGCCTCGACCGAAGTGTCGCGATATCGCGACGTCGCGATATCGCGACACTTCGGCGCCCAAAGCAAAGCTTTGCCTGAAGTGTCACGATATCGTGACGTCGCGATATCGTGACGCTTGCCTTGGCCGAAGTGTCGCGATATCATGACACTTCGGCGCCCAAGGCCTTGCCTTGGCCGAAGTGTCGCGACGTCACGATATCGCGACACTTCGGTGCCCAAGGCAAGGCCTTGGCCGAAGTGTCACGATATCGTGACACTTCGGCGCCCAAGGCAAGGCCTTGGCCGAAGTGTCGTGATATCACGACGTCGCGATATCGCGACACTTTGAAACTCAAGGAAAGGCCTTAACCGAAGTGTCGTGATATCGCGACGTCGCGATATCGTGACACTTCGGCATTTGTGCTGGGCGAATTTTTAAACATTCAAAGATGACATGTAGGCATTCAAAGGCGACACGTCAGCATTCAAAGGCGAAATTAAAACAATTAAAAGCAAACATTAAAACATTTAAAAAATGATTTAAGGTGGGCTTTAGACAACTGGCAGTGACACCATAGTCAGTTGCGTGGGCCGTTGAAGGACTGTCACAGTGGCATTAACGGAAGCCCGAGTCATGGAGGACTTTCCTCTCTCGAGGAGACACGACCGCCACATGGCACCTTTGACCAATGCATGGCGCTTATGCACGACATTCAAGGAGACCCCCTGGGTCTATAAAATGGTGGATTTTTCCACCCAAACAGAGGTTGGCAAGCATTTTGAACGCAACGAAGTGCTGCAGAACCAGAGGCCCGATTGCTTCCTTTCGATTCATTTCTTCTACACTCTTGATCTCTTTCACACCAGAGGTTAGTGAGTGGTGTCTAGAAGCGTGGATCTGAACCTTAGAACCCGACAGTGGACAACAGTATTCTATCCATTCGACGACAACGCAACCTGAAAGATTTTGGGCCCTTCCTTAGTGGATTGGTGCCGAAATCAAGTTTTAACGGGGCGGCCCGCTTGGGCACCCCGCACCTTTTCGTCAGCTCTTAATTTTCAATTTAATTCATTCTATTAGCATGCGTTTATTTCACTGTTAAATAAACAGGAAAACATAAATTTAAATCGAGTTAATTCACAGCCGATTTATCGATGTGAAAATAGTCGATTTAACTATGAAATAAACAGTCGATTTAACGTGTTTTGGGTTTATACTCTGGTTTATTTATGTTTCAGTTCTGTTTTTATTAATCTATTTCTTTTGCTTTGCAAAATACCAACATGCATGTTTTATGTCATTTTACTCTCACGAATGTTTCATTTTAACGCAAGTGCTACTAAACAGTTTTTTGTTTCTTTGAATGCAGGAAGAACAGCAAGCAGCAAGGATTCATCAGGCATAAACGACGGCAACACTTTGGCCCGCCCGTTTCAAATGTGGGCATGCGAAAGAAGATCACTATTCATTTATTGTGATGGAAACATGCTAACTCTCCCAGCCCTTGAAAAGGGAGGAGACGTATTGTAACCGAGTTGGAACTACATGAATAAAGAGGGTTGTGCTCATACTTTTGATGTGATTACATTCATGTTATTTCATGCATCAAGCTAGTTGTTTTCATTGTAATTAGTGTTTCTTTTGCCAGAATCTCATGCTTTCAGGTAGATCCTAGACATAGTCCAAGAGAGGTGGATATTAATCTAACTCATGTATGCATATGCTAAGTATTGCATGACTTGAAGTATTGGTAAGATATGGAGAAATTATGTGTCCAACCTCTATGTGAAATGGACCCTAGAGGAGAAACCCCTGTCTAAACTTGGAATATCAGGTGGAGAGTGAATTTCAATAGAGGTAACTATACCGATATTTGGTCAATATCGATCTCATGGGTATTTTGACTGTAGCGGAATGTCACTCATGAAGATTTTTATCATGCTCATACCATTTATTAATTTTGGAAATGATTAAAAATTCCTCACTATGATCCCTGATGTAGGACAACCAAGTGGATAGGACTTGGGTTGTTACATTTGGTATCAAAGCAAATGTTGTGAATCCCTAGGCAATAAAACCTTAGGAAACCCTATGTAAAATATAATTTATGTTACCAATGTGACCACCCAAATAAAAAAAATTGACATGACTCTTTTTTTGTTGAGCAGGCAATGGCATCTGGACAAAAAGCTAGTTCTTCAAAGAGATCTACGATGGTTCAACAAGAAGGGCTGATCGAAAATACTAAAAAGGTCTTCTAAAAGGTTATGAGGATTGGGGTTACATAGAAATACATAGAACATCCTAGAATAGTGAGGAGAGAAAATAACCAACTGTAAAAGAAGATAAAATAGTCCAAATGGTGCAATTATTGCAAGAGCAAATAAGCCAACAAAAAGAGCAAATGGAACAACAAAGTGCTCAAATGGCTGAGCATATGGCTCAAAAAAATACTCAAATGTTAGAACACATGGAGCAAAAAAAATCTCAACTAGATCAATAGCAAGAGATTATTTCTCAATAATAGAAAACAATAGAAAAACTATCTAAAGAAAAGGAAACATTAATAGTTGAGGAAAAAGCATTTGTTGATCCTGAAATAAAACAAGTAGGTTCTGAGTTGGATAAAGATATGTGAAGGCTTGACATAGCCAAATTTGATGGTAAAGGTGATGGAGAAGTGGCTAAGAGATGGTTGAATAGTGTGGAGGCATACTTTGCTATTAGAAACCTCTCATCTAAATCAAAAACTTCATAGGAAATTTTTTGTTTGACTGGAGCAGTTGCTAATTGGTGGGACACCTATAAAAAAACTCACAATGTGCAAGCTACAAATATCCATTGGGATATATTTGTATTAGCATTCAAATATAGGTTTCTAACACCATAGTTTTACCTTGAAAAGACTGCAAAACTCTCAAGTTTAACTCAGGGTAGCATATTCGTAATTGAGTACTATCAGTGGTTTGTGTAATTGCTCAAATACATACCCGAATACAAGTAGCGAAATGAAATAAAAATCTAAAAATTTCTCCTAGGATTACACCCAAATATTGGTCACCTGATTCATATGTTGAAGCATGCTACCCTAACTACTACCCATGACTTAGATTGGTAAGAAGAAGACAACTATAAGCTCAAGAAGACCTATTACCAAAAATTATCTGAAAGGGAATAGCCATAGAAAAAGAAAAATGTTGGATCAACAAAATGGGATAGGAATTGGAACAAGAGTAGTGGTAATAGGAACAAAAACAAGATTGACAAGAATAAGAATAAATACCAAGGGAACATATCAAGGTGGCCAATATAAAAGAAATTTTAGTGATAGGTATGATCAAAGAACTAATGCACCATGAGCTGATACTAAGGAGGACAATGAGGGAATTAAGAGAGAAAGGGCACCACAAAATGGTTACTAGATCTATCAAGAACCTCATTATGCTGATAAGTGTCCTTTGAGAGATGATAAGAGAAAAGAACCTGCAGAGCCTGCCCATAAGATATATGCGGCAACATGTAATACTAAAATTAATGGTCAAGCAACCCCTTTCCTATTGAAAGGCATAATTTATAATAAAAATATTCATATTTTTATTAATTCTGGAGCAACTAATAATTTCATTTCTTAAGATATTTTTAGGAACATACCAGAAAAACCTTGGTTTATGGCAAATGGGTGGAAGCTTGAGTATGAATCCGAGTAAACCTATACCATTAATCAATGTTTATTTGAATCTCATATAATACTTCCTCAAGGAAAAACTAGCTGGTATTTATATGTGGCTCCATTACATGCCTTTGACATAATTTTAGGCATTGACTGGCTCAAAGCACACAAAGCATTGTTAAACTTTGAAGAAATATGGATGGAATTCACTGATGACACCAAGCAAAGGATTCAGATTTACTATGATCGTGAATTAGTGGAATCACATATTTTGATAGAAATGCAAGTTAAAAGGGCAATAAGAAAGGGTAGTAGAGTCTTTGTAGTCAAACTTAACAAAAAGGAAGAAACCGAGTCTGGGGTAAGTCTTTTCTAAACTTATCCGATATTGAATGAATTTTGGGATGCCTTCCATGAATATCTACTGGGTCTTCCACCCCAAAGAGAATTTTATTTCTCTATAGAACTTCTACCAGAAGCAAATCCCATAGCCCAAGAACCTTATATGATGACTACAATAGAGTCGCAAGAGCTCAAGACTCAGCTTCAAGAGCTATTAGAAAAAAGACACATTATACCTAGTGTCTCTTTGTGGGGTGCACTAGTTCTATTTGTTAAGAAGAAGGATGGGACACTAAGGCCATGTATTGATTACAAAATTTTAAACAAGATGATAGTTAAGAATAAGTACTCTTTACCCAGAATATATGACTTTTTTTATCAATTGAAAGGAGCCATAATTTTCTCCAAGATTGACTCAGATTCGGTTATCATCGGCTGAGGATTTAAGAAGAATATACCCATAAAACTACCTTCTGGAGTAGATATGGCCACTATGAGTTTATAGTGTTACCTTTTGGATTAACTAATGCTCTAGTAGCCTTCATGAATATGATGAATAGTGTGTTTAGGAACAACTAGATTGGTTTGTACTTATATTCCTAGATGATATACTGATCTACTCCAAAAGCAAAGAATATCATGACCATCATATGAGGATTGTTCTTGAAATACTTATAAAGAACCAATTACACAAGAAATTATCCAAGTATAAGTTTTACGCACCTCAAGTATAGTATTTGGGTCATGTAATTTCCACTAAAGGGGTGTCTATTGACCCAAATAAAATAGAGGTCATAATTGACTATATTGATCCAAAAAATATTTTTGTAGTGCGAATTTTTATGGAAATGATTGGGTTTTATCACCGTTTTATCAAGAATTTCTCTAAAGTGGCCTATCCAATAACCAATCTCCAAAAGAAAGAAAATGCTTTTAAATGAATGACTTAATGTGAAGAATCTTTCATAACTCTTAAAAAAAATTTAATAACATCATCTATTATTAGAATATCAGATCCCAAAAAACCATTTATAGTATGTACTGATGCCTCCATAGAAGGATTAGGTGGGATCCTCATGCAAGAGGAGGGTGTTACGCCTATGAATCACAAAAACTTAAGAAACATGAATTAAACTATGCCACACATAATTTAGAGTTGGATGTAGTAGTGCATGCTCTTAAAATGTGGCGTCATTACCTTCTTGGTAAATCTTTTGAGCTTAGAACAGATCATCAAAGCTTAAGATATATTTTTACTCAACCAATGCTTAATTCTAGGAAAAGATGTTGGATGGAATTTTTGGTAGAATATAATTTTGGTATTGAGTATATAAAGGGGAAGGAAAACAAATTAGTAGATGATTTGAGTAGAAGAAGGCATATCGGTTCTATGTCACAATGTCAATTTTATATGATTGAACAAGTAAGAAAAATTCAACTTCAAGATGAATATTCTCAGAATTTTTTGGATCTAATTCAACAAGGTTATGATAAAGCAAAATAATTTAGAATTTGGGAAGATACATTATACTTAAAAAATAATAGTGGTAGTGCCAAATGATCAGGACCTAAGAAATATGTTACTATAGGATGTACATTGTGCTCATTATTCCGCTCATCCAAGCTATGTAAAGATGTATGAAAATATGAGAAAAGATTATTATTGGCCAGGTATGAAAAAGGATATCACTGAAGTTATGGCTAGATGTTTATAATGTCAAAATGTGAAGGCATAACATATACATCTAGCTGGATGCCTTTATTCACATGAAATCCCAATATATAAATAGTAGGTTGTGACTATGGATTTCATTATTGGGTTGCCTAAAAACCATTTTCAGCATGATGTCATTCTAGTAGTGGTTGATAAATTGACTAAAGTGGCATATTTTCTACCTAGAAATATTAAATATGGAGCTCTCGCCATAGCCTACAAGTTTTCAAGGGAAGTGGTAAGGCTACACGACTTTCCTAAAATAATTATATCACATAGGTATTCTTAGTTCAAATCTGAGTTTTGGTAGACATTGCATCAAGCATGGGGAACAAAACTTAATTTTAGTACCACTTATCATCGAGAGACGTATGGACAAACTAAAAGGGTAAACCAAGTCTTAGATGATATGCTATGAATGTATTGTATGGATCATCAAACGAAGTGGGAAGATTACATTTTTTTGTGGAATTTTCTTATAATAATAGTTACCATACTTCCCTAGGTATGGCTCCACTTGAGGCTCTATATAGGATAAGGTGCATAAAGAAATTTTCATGGAGTAATACTAATGATCAGGTTATGATCAGGCCAGATATGGTTAAATAAATGGAAGAGAAACTCAATGAAATTCATCAAAGGCTCAAAGAAGTTTCAGACCGACAAAAGAGTTATGTGGATCTTAAAAAAACACCAAGAAATTCACTATGGGAGATAGAGTATTTCTAAGGGTTAAACCAACTAAAAGCTCTATCAAATCCTCTAAGCTTAGTCCATGATTTGTAGGACCTTTTGCAATTATTGATAAAATAAACCCAGTAGCCTACAAGTTAGCCTTACCACCCAACTTGTCAAAAATCCATGATACATTCCATGTGTCCCTTCTCAAGAAATATGTTTATGATCCCTCGCATGTTTGGAATGTTGATCATTTGCAGATAGACGATCCCCTATGCATTGAGGTACAACAAGTTAAAATTCTTGGTTATAGAATAAAATAGTTAAGAAAGCAAAATATTAAATAATGTAAGGTCCAATGGGACTATTTTTTTGAAAATAGTGCCACGTGGGAAGATGTGGCTACCATGAAAATATATTTTCCATTTTTGTTTGAATAGTGATATAATAATCATAGTTTTCATTTTTGTTGAACAAAGGTGTAATCATGTTTTGGTTTGAGAAGTATAACATATATAACTATTTTTTGTGCATGCGTGTTATTGTAACGATAAATAATGATTCAATTTTTGACCATGTAACATTACTACTATACTATGTTTATTTTATACTATTAATGACAATATTTATTTATTTTTATGTTTCAAAGGGCAATGAAAACACAGGGCCTATGTTTAATATTAGAGGGGGAGTATGTAATAACCCTCCAAGATCTACTTTCTTATATACCTAATTTATCTACAAGGATGAGATACTACTAATGTATCTGTGGATGCAGGGACAAGTACTATTACTGAAGAGAACAATTCAAAGGAAAGATGTCTCCTCAGTGGGAAAAAAAGATTATCCGGAGTAAGGTAAGTCAAGAGAAATTATGAGTGGCAGAGTATTCACCGTTGATAGGTGTAAAATAACCCTACTGGAAATACATCCGCCAACGGTCCATATAGATGCATATCATCTAGTTGCACTTATAGGTATGCTTGTGTATGTTTTCTTTTCGAATATATATATATATATATATATATATATATATATATATATATATATATATATATATAATATATTATTAAAAGAATAATAATAAATAATATATATAAAAGAAATAATATAAAATATAAAATATTAATAAATAACAAAATATAATTTTAAAAAAATGGAACAAAACCTTGTTACTTATTAAACAAGGTAATTGGGAAACATTGGGCATTAAAGATTATTATGAAGATTTGGGTTGTTGATCATGGAAACAATGTGGATTCCACATGGCAAGCTTCATATTGGAGGAATCATAAACGATCAATAGTTGTTAAGCAAAAAAATAATACTTATCTTCTAAAAAAAAGGGGAAAAGGAGGAGGGAAAAAATGCATTGTCTTCTTGGGGCGAAGAAGTGAGGAGGATTTCTGAAAGAAGGAAAGAAAACAAGCGCTTATCAGTAAGTAAATATTTTCTAGAAAAATTTAGTTGACAAATTAATGTCATGAAATAGTAGTAAACTGATTGTTAAAGGTGTTGGAAATTTTGTTATGTGGATATAAATTAATAAATGAAAAATGAACTAGAGATGAACAGAATACATTTTGGTGCATGTGATGGATTGCATACTATGTTGGATGTGAAATGATTGTATGCATGTTAAAAGTTAGCTGCATGTCATATTAGTTTGGTTGCTCTGACCCTTGGAAGACATCGACAAACCATGGCATGAAATTCGGAGAAACATTGAAGATAAAATACAAATCCTTTTCCTTGTTAAATTATTTGAGAAACCATTTACGTTCGGGCACAAGATACTACACTCAATTTGGAAGAAGAGTTACTTTTCAATCTTGAGATTCTTGTGATTTAGCATCACAAAATTGTGAAACATGAGCTCTGAGGATATTTAGAATACCCAAAATAAATGTTAAATGTTAATGGCATGGATGTTATAAAAGAATTGCATGGCAACATTCTGAGAGTATTTTTTAAAAAATTGCAATCAGTTCTATTGTTTCTTTTAGAATGTATGAATGAACAAGAATACATGGTGGAATTCATTTCATATTTATGGATTATACTTTAAATTTTTTAGAAAATATATATATTATAAAGGTTTTTGGTCTACGTTCTGCCTGTGAAAGATATGTCAATTTAACGTGATGACCTTTCTATTTGCCTGAACTATTACTTTATGGATTTCAAGATATTATGTTGGTTGTCTACTCCATTCATATCTTTAATCCTGCTTGTATTTGGAGAAAGTGAATAAATAGTTGGTTATGGGTGATTTTTCCAGAGGACGCATTCTGGGTTAAATTTCTCCAAGCAAATCCAGGAATGCATGATGGGAAACATAAGATTTAGACCTTCTTTATCATATTTGTGAATATGTTAATTGATATTTTGTCTTCATATGTATTATTTTGTTCATATTTTGATGATAAAATTTGAGATATGTTACTCTTTGTGCTTCAAGTTGGAACACCTCACAGTAGAAATTTCTATATTTCTTAGAAACTTGCCTCGTATGTATTTTAACTCAAATGATAGAAATTTTGTTTGATATTGTTTAGACAAAGAATATCTAGCCTAGAGACACAATCATATCTTAGCCAACGTTTCTTGGTCATTTGGTTTAATATTTTGGATAACCGAGCAAATTTAGATGATCACTAATGTGTGAAAGAACAAAAACCCGCATAGTTATATTCGAGTTATATAATATAAAGTAATTCTTAAATATATTTAATATAAATTACTAAACAAGGTTTATGATTTGGTAATATGTGTAAGAAAACCATGGAAAAACTATTTGGAGATCTATTATAAATTGAATGATGACACTTCTTGTCTGGTCAAGTCCGCATGTGAGAGATTCAACGTTAGGCTAGGAACAAAACTAGATAACAATTTCAGTAAAAAAACTCTCTTATTTTGTTATATTCTCTATTGAAGGAGTTACAGTCAATACAATGAAATGATGATTTAAAATGTAAATTGTCTTCATGTGTTAGTATGGTATTAAGTTTTACTTATAATGAAAATACGCAGTGGCACAATAAATAAGTATTAGTTTCTCTTGGTTTGAGGTCACTTTATATGAATTAATAGCATTGTATTATCTATCTTAGTTAATTTAGATTTAATCGTAGATACTTTAAAGTTCATTTAATTTTTATATTATAGTTAAAGCATTAAGGTAGTCCTAGATTTGCTTAGACTTAAAGGAGTTTGTCTGCACGACATCGTGGCTATAGTTGTAAATCTTGTAGTGTAATATTAGAGAGAGAAAGAGATTTACATAAAAACTTTAGAGTAGCTCTTAATCCATTGTAGAATACAATTAGAAATTTAGGCAAAATGAAATCTAATTAAAATTATTATAGTGATGTCTTTAAGATTCTTTAATTTTGAATTTTCTAACTATTATGACATTCTTATGACTTCTATGCTTTCCCTTATTTCTTAATGGCAAACAAACAATTAACTATATGAAATCTTGAGATCATATTTTATAGTAAAATTTATTAATGGTTAAGAAATTGTATTTGCTTATATTCCATTGCATAACTAAACCTTTAAAACCTCCAAATCCCAATTAAACCTTTGATTAAGGGACTCCAATATTATGGGAAGATAATTCTTGATTCTCAACCTGAGATTGTGGGTAGACAATATTAAAAACCTTTAATGGTGCTTGTGGATGGACAAACACCATAATATAGGGATTAACCATATTTTTGATGGGATAGGTCAGGATGGGAGGTAACGAAGGATGAAATGGGCATCTCTCCTAGGTCATTCCCTGTTAGTATGGAGTGATGGTTCTTGTGCTTGAATTCATTATGGATTATCAACAACACAGTGGAATGGGATATTGTGTTGTCAAGACAAGACATCGGGTAGTACCAGGGTATTGGTAGACCCTAGACGTAGTCCAAGAGAGGTGGATATTCATCTAGCTTAGGCATGCATACACTAACTCTTGCATGACTTGAAGTCTTGGTAAGAGATGAGGAAGTTACGCGTCCAACCTCTCAGTGAAATAGGATCTATAGGAGAAACCCCTGCCTAAACTTGGAATCCCGGGTGGATAGTGAAGCTCAATAGAGGTAACTATACCGATATTTGGCCAATCTCGATCTCATGGGTATTTCGACTGTAATGGAATGACACTCATGAAGATTTTTAGCATGCTCATACTATTAATTAATTTGGAAATGATTGAAAATTTTTCTCACTGTGACCCTTGATGTAGGACAACCAAGTGGGTAGGACTTGGGTTGTTACACTGTCTAACATCAGGTTCTCTATTCTTAGTCAATTCATCTATTAGTTTTTGTTGTTGGATAATTAATACATGTTGTTTGGCCATATGTGCTTTTTGTTGTGCCATTTGCTCTTTTTGTTATTCCATAGGAGTTCGTAAAAATTGAACTACCGTTTCTAAACTTATATCCTCCCTATAAGATTTATTTACTAGAATATTATTTAGTTGCTTCATTCATATTTTTCTTTGGGAAATTTCTTTTCTAGCCCCTATACACGGTCTCTTCTGAGGTCTTATGGTGATCTCTTTCTACCCAGCTCCTATGGGATTCCTCAAAGATCTATTTTGTGATGTAAATCCAGCTGCAAGAGGTCAAAATAAAATACCTCCTATTACATAAAAACTGTGATTAATAGAAATAATAAGTAAAACCCTACATTTACATAAAAACTGCAATAAATGGAAGTAATCAGTAAAACCCTCCATTCACATAAAAACTATAATACATAAAAATAAACCAATAAATATTTTTTTTTCTCATTCCTGGATTCACTTCCCCTTTTACAATGCAATACCAAGGGAATATATATCCCCAAAGAAACCCTAAAGCTTGAAGTTCTAAAAGAAACCCTAAAGCTTAAAGCCCTAAAAAAAAAAATTATTATTTTCTCCAAATTGATTTTTTCCACCAAAAATTGCCTTTTTAAGTAATTACCATTTGCGGAAAATTATTTTTTCATCAAAATTTGCATTTTTTAGTAATTACCATTTTCGGAAAATTATTTTTGCGTCAAATAATTCCATTTTGAGTAATAAAAAAATTTATTTTAAAACTTATTAAAAAAACCCTCTAAAGATAGGCTCCTGCATCACTTTGTAATCATTGCACCATTAGAACTGTAGGAAAATGAAGTAGATTAATTGGTTTATTTAAGTTTAATAAAACAAAACATCATACAAAGTCCTACAACATAAGGATATTTTCTACTCTGATACAACATGTAACTGAAAGCACTAAGGATACGAAGGCAATGGCATACCGGGTGCGATGCAAACAAAAGCATATGGAATGCTAAGTCCTACGAATGAAGAAAAAGGACTAAAGTGCATGAAAAGGGAAAACAAATGAACTAAAACGAGATATAAAGCAAATGTAAAGTGTAGCCTCTTTTATTAATTTTGCTCGAGATCAAGTTACAATACGTCTCCTCCCTTTTTAGGGACTAGGAGCGTTCAATACAATTGTTACACCACCGGATGGTATGCTTCCCTTCGGGATCTTTCGTGTGGCCACATTTGAAATGGGCGGGCCAAACATCATCACCACTTGCATGAATGCATCTATAGTTCCTTTCTACCCCTCCAGTATCGAGATATTGCATTCAAAGAAACAAAAAACAATTAATAACACCTACGGATGGAGGGAAACATGCAATCCCCAAGGCCTCTTGTTAATGCATGCATGAAATAATTAAAACGGTAATCAAAACATGTCAGAATAAGATGAAATTTTAGTAGAAGCATGAAAACACCATCATGAACGCACTGCAAAAGGAACAGTCAATAAATCTACCATAGATTTCTAATCGCTCCGAGGTGGGACGATTAGGACTGTCATAAAATGCCCAAAAGAGACCTCCCAAATGTCCCATCCAGAGGCCTCCAAAAAACATGTAAATTTAGGCAAAAGAGGGCATTTTGAGACGACCTAGAAGGTTGGATTTTGCAGATTCTACCCCGATCGCCCTATATCCAAAGATGCTCCCTGCATGTTAGTGAAAGCAAAAAACAATGAAAACACAGCCAAAACTCATTAGAATGGCATGAAATTTGAATGGCAACATATATGAATGACATAAAATAAGATGCAAAAGAAATAGTGATGAAATTTGCTACACATTTCTAATAACTCTGGGGTGGGGCAATTAGGACTGTAGCAGTGTGGGGGGTGCCCAGGGACAGGACGTCCGCCTTTTGGACACCAATCCACTTGGGATGGGTCCAAAACCTCCTAGGGGGTTGTGTCAAAAAATTGGGTGGGGTATTGTGGCCAAATGTTTGGGTTTTGGATCCGGATTGCGCTTCCAATGTTCACCCAATAACCTCCCTTCCAAAAGAGAGATCAAGGATGTAAGAAGCACAAGTGAGGGGTGAGGATGTAATTCAGCAGCACTCCATTGCTCCAAATGCTCTTGCTCTATTATTTTTTGGGGTGAGAAGACTAACCATTTTATAGACCTGAAGGTCTACTTTGAATGTGCATGCAGGGGTGCCACTTGGCCATCATGCCTTCCTAGGGGAGATATTATTACTCCCTTATTAAGGGCTCCATGACTGCCTCTATGACCGCCTCTTTGAGCTCAAAAATGCTCACTCGCACTCCCATGCATTGAAGGTGGAGTTGAGTGGTGGATCTGAGCTGCCATTTGTCAAGGTTTGATCTTTTTCCTATCAAACTTGCTATTTGTCCCACCCTGGAGCGATTGCTGCTAATCGTCCCGGGGTGGGGTGAATAGCATTCTATTCACCCCAAGGTGGAATGAGTAAAGAGTAGGGTGCTTGAAAGGTGCCAAATTGACCTTTGAACTTCCAAAACTACTTTGGGAGTTTTTAGGACCACTGTTTAACCTCTGGGGGCTATCCTAGGGGCTATGTATGCCAATTCGATCAGTGCTTGTATCCACATGATCATATTGGTGTTTTTTTGGTGTCTATAGATGCCCCTTTTTGGGATGCACTGTGTGTGGTGCAGTGCTGAGAAAAAATAGATAACCAAAGCACTTAATGATTAGGGTTTCTTGGTAACCTAACCAGATTTTGGTACCCCAAGTATGGAAAGGGCACGCATTCTTGAATCCTTGCTTCTAAGGAGCTAAGGAGCTTAATTCAAGTGTTAACATTTTTCGGTGACGTGTTACTTGATATTGGACATTGTTCAGTCATGAATAGGCAAAGGGCACAACCTTTTGCCTGTGGGAACCTTGAGTTCATCATTCTAGAATGCCAAGTGTTTGATTAGCTTGTGATAATTGTTTTTTTACTACCCCAAGAAGGAGTGTGATTGTCTTTTTTGATGATTCTTTGAATGCATGCCATTTCCTTGATTAGGTGTGTATTTGTTGATTGGTGACTAAGTGTGACTACCCCCTCAAGTGACGAATGAATGAGGGAATGACCGACATGAGAAAAGCGATGAGTCGCTTGACCCAAGATGATTTTTTTAAGGGTGCCTTCAGTTGTTTTTTTTTGAATGCTTATGCAGTTTCCCAACAATCTGACCTATTTTTGGTGGGTTGTAACCCTTTCTGTGACGCCTTTTAGGGATGAAATTCTCGAAAATCCGTCCTCCTGTGGAGCGGTCCGGCTATGGTAGCCTTATTAAGGAGTAGGATATTGACAATTTGAGGCCTCTATGTCAATTTTGTATGCCAAGAATGTCGGGTGCAAAGGTGCCTTTGTTTGACAATGTTATTGTTATTTTTGGGTGGGTTTGGACCCTTTTTGTGACGCCTTTTGGGGATGAAATTCTCAAAAATCCTTCCGCTCGTGGAGTGGTCCAACTATGGTAGCCTTCTTAGGGAGTAGGATAGTGAGGATTTGTGACCCCAAAGTTGGTTTTGGATGCCTTGAAGCACAGGCACAAAGGTGCCTTTGTTCGGTCGTTTTATTGCTATTTTTGGTGCATTTTGGATGCAGTTTTGGTTGTTTTTTATTTTTTTGCTCTATAATCATCCCAGGGTGGGACGAATACCAATTTTGTAATCATCCTAGGGTGGGACGAGTGCTAAATAGAGTTCTCATCCCAAGGTGGAATGATTACAGGCCTAAGAGCCTATATAAGGGCCAAAACTAGGTTTTGGGCTCATTTGCAATTTGTTTTTCTAGCGATTTGGAGCTATGAGGAAGAGGATTTCGAGTCTGCGTAGCGGAGCACTGTCGAGATTTCATTGATACCATGACTGCACGGACCGGATCTTCGAGTGGCAGAGCCGAGGGAAGATCGGTAGGTGCTCCTATTTATTTTGTTTGTTTTTATTTTACAGTTCAAAACTGTAATTACTTTATTTTGTATTTCGTTTCTTCGTGTAAACTAAGATAAAAAACCCTAGTTTAATTGTTTTGTATTTGTATTTTGTGTGGCATTGTTTAAACTAAGATCAAAACCCTAGTAATTAAAAAATTGGTTTTATTTTGTTTTTTTTTTTTTTAGTTTAAACTAAGGTTAAACCCTAGGTTAAAATTTTGTTTTTTTGTATTTTTGTAGTTTAAACTAGAGTTAAAAACCCTAGGTTAAAATTTTTGTTTTGATTTTGTTTTTTTGTTTTTTGTTTAAACTAGAGTTAAAACCCTAGGTTAAAAATTTTGATGTTATTTTGTTATTTTGTTTTTCTTTTGTTAGTTTAAACTAGAGTTAAAAACCCTAGGTTACAAATTTTTGTTTTTATTTTGTTTTTTTTGTTTAAACTAGAGTTAAAAACCCTAGGTTAAAATTTTTGTTTTGATTTTGTTTTTTTGTTTTTTGTTTAAACTAGAGTTAAAACCCTAGGTTAAAAATTTTGATGTTTTTTTGTTTTTTTTTTTAGTTTAAACTAGAGTTAAAAACCCTAGGTTACAAATTTTGTTTTTATTTTATTTTTTTGTTTTTTTTGTTTAAACTAGAGTTAAAAACCCTAGGTTACAAATTTTGTTTTTGTTTTGCATTGTTTATTGATTTTTTTTAATGTTTGAACTGTATATTTTGTTAATGTTGTTGTACAATTTATTAAATATTTTTGTTGTACAATTTGTATACATTGTTGTATATTTTTTTTAGTGTTGTACAATTTATTAAATGTTTTTGTTGTACAATTTGTATACATTGTTGTATATTTGTGTTAGTGTTGTATAGTTTATTTTTGTTTTCATGTTTTAATGTTTTTGTGTTGTTTTGTTTTGCAGGTGGTGAAGAGTCGGTACCGTCAGCCGATGATATTTTCTGAAGCACGGGATGGGCTGACTATGGCAGACTGGGAGTGGCTTTATGCCCTTGGGCTCAAGCAGGTGACTCGGTTAGAGCCTGTGGTGGGGGATCGGGCATATCTGACTGCCTTGATCAATTTGTGGGATCCCCACACCAACACCTTTCATATCCCAATAGGGGAGATGACGGTGACTCTAGAGGACATTTATCAGATTCTATGGATTTCGATAGACGGGTTGTCCATTCAGACAACTCCTCGAGATCAACAGACGACGGTGCTAACATGGTGCTTTGGGCATGCGACAGAGATGGGGGTGGATGGGGCGGTGGAGAGGGCAAAGATGGACTACCTGATTGGTGGGATTCTGGTGTGATGGTGGTTTGAGAAGGGCATGTTGGGGGTGAGGCATACATTTCTTATGTGCCTCATCTCCAACATGCTGCTTCTCGACTCCTCAGGTGCGAGGTTCCCTTGGAACCTGCTTGAGGTAGTGTTCAGACTAGTGGAGTGTTTGATTATAGCACCACTAATTATGATGTGGGTTCAGATGCTACTATCATTCGAGTTGTACAAGGTCCACTGTTGGAGGTGGAAGGGGATTGGATGCAGCTACCTGTTATAGTGCTAGAGATGGTAACACATAGTTGTGAAGCGACTGCAGGGGTTGCCTTAGACCACTCAGGAAGAGATGGTGGACAAGGATATTGGCTATGCTGTCCTATGGCAGAGATTCGAGGAGCAAGGACAGAGTCGGCGATGGGCAGGTTTCATGGGGCACTATGTTGATGCCTTCTCGTGTCTTGCTCCATGAGAGGTTTTCTAGCAGCCATACCATGACTGTCCATCCTGGCCTAAGGCTAGGGAGTGGCTCCAACAGGCTACACGAGATCGAGCAAGAGTACTTCCTATACATCCGAGTGACTCGATAGTTTGGGGTGTGCCAGGGATTTCCTGGTGAGCCCTTGATCTATCGACGTCGAGGAAACAAGAGGAATTTGGTTTGGCTAATTATTGAGCCACTGGATGAGGAGTCGAATGCAATGATTGATGCCCCTGATGTGGACAATATTGAGGTTATTACAGAGTACGACCAGTGGTGGATGATGTGATGATGGCGAGGTGAGGGATCTCTAGGAGGCATGGATGCGACAACAACAGGTGGTGAGGGTGCAGAGGAATCAAGGGAGGGTTGGGGAGCTCCGCTCGATGATGCAGATATGGTGGAGGTTTATGACTTGATTGGGAATGCCCTAGGGGTTTCAGAGTAGCCGGATATACAAGACATTCCAAAGATAGTGGGTGTTGGAGTAGCCTACCGTCTCAGAGATGCCCATGCCCCAGGCAGTCCTAGGAGACATAAAGGCTAGGTATCACGCTGAGATAGCGTGATTAGAGGAGTTTCTACGAAGACAGTATGAGAAGCAAAACGTGGAGAGGGATCACCTATGGGCTCAATTGGTGCAATGGGATGAAGCATTGGTTGCATACCATCGATGGGATGTGGAGTGGGGTCGATTTTGAGTGGAGTTGGAGGCCGAGATTATCTGCCTTGATGGACAGTTACTTGAGCTCACTGGAGGTGGATCTTTGCATTGAACGAGAGACAATGAGACTGATCAGTATGCTTCCTCTCATTGCAGGTGGGTGGGTGAGGGTAGCGCTAGTGGGCGTGATGCAAGGGCTGGTAGTAGCCACCCTGAGAGGTCCCATAGGACCCACACCACTGGGGGTAGTTCTAGTTGCACCGATCCTACGTGATCATGGTGGTTGAATCCCTAGACTTGGGGTTTTTGAGTTTTTGCTTTTTGTTGTAAGGTTAGAGGACCGACTTATTGTATCCTACAAGAATTTTTGGTGATATATATACATGAATTTCTTTTTTATTATACACTTGTCATGATTTATTGTTACTTTTATGCATATTTATTTACGTTTGATGTATGCATATGTTATTATGAATGCGACTATTGCTACTATATGATATATGCATATGGAATGGATGAAACAATTTGTTGGTAACTTGGAGGTGGCACCATAGACTGTACATGATTTGCTGGCTTTCTGTACTATGTGATTGCTTTGTGGAATGACTTTGCATGTGTAATATTTTGTTGTTTGTATTTTTTGATGGTGATGTAATAATGGAATGTACCACAGGTGTTCTAGAATGTAGTTAAGGTTTTTCTGAGACTCATATGTTTTAACTAACTAACCAAGACTGTATATTTATCTTGCAAGAATTTTGAACAAGGTATGGATCATACTTGAGTTTGACCACATTATTTCACATCCCTGTGTGTGCGATTGAGTTTGTTTATGTGGTATTTTTTAGGATACCGCCAGTGCCATATAGGCTGTCAACCAAACCTGTACTGAGGATCACTTAACTAGCTCCACTAACTCCTTTGTTGTATTTAGTAATATTAATCCACAGTACAATCTAAGGTACCATAAGCTAGCTCATCCACATGCAAACATTGGTCTACTCACACGCAAAGCTAATGTGATAGACATATCATCATGCATTTTAGGATATCGCCATTTCTAGGTAGGCTATCCACCAAACTCGTAATGAGGATCACCTAGATGGTTTTTCGAATGCTGAGAATTCCAGGGATTCAAGATCAACTTGTTGGGATACTTGCTCTCATACATAGTGATGGAAATCACTATTTATTTTTATCTTTTATTTTTAACAAGGGGTTTGAGTAGTGGTGATAACCACTATTATTATTTTTGATTTTTGATTTTGCATTTGGATTTCAAAGGTGAGGTCGTAGGTTGTTGGCTTGTGAATGGCATTGATCCTTTTGGCCTTTGGGATGATTACCCATCCTGTTCAGGGACGTGTAGTACGAATCCTTATGACTTTGGGAAACAAAGGTGATTGAGGATCTTATTATGTAATGGCATTGATCTTTTAGGCCTTGGGGATGACTACCCATCCTTGTGAGGGGCGTGTAGTATGAATCCTTATGACTTTGGGGATCAAAGGTGTTTGGGTTTTTTTGATAGTGGATTTTTTTTCTTTTGATTTTTGCTTGTGACCGACATTGATCCTTTTAGGCCTTGGGGATGACTACCCATCCTTGTCAGGGGCGTGTAGTACAAATCCTTATGGCTTTGGGGACCAAAGGTGTTTGGGGTTTGTGATAGTGGTGGTAACCACTATTTATTATGGGGAATTGGATTGGGAAGAGCTTGTACTTTTGTCAATTCTCAGCATTCTCAAACCATTCGCATAAGGGGATGAGCAGGATAACATTTCACCTATGGTAACCTAGACTGCTTTGTAGGTTTCTCTTGCGTTCACACAACTTGGGAATTTTTTATGTGTTTTAACTTGTTTTGGGATGCAACGTAACAAGGTGTGATCCAAGTAAAACTTTACCTTTGTAAAATCTGTCTGACTTTGTACAGTTTTTGACCAAAAATCTAAAGACATCTGAATGACAAAAAACCCTAAAGACATTAGTAGACAACTGACTATGATAAAAAATGTGCATGGCGTTATTCTTGTTGGATTATTGACAGAGTGGAAAAATGTGGAAAATGATGGAATTGCCGAGTAATTATAGTCTATGGTGCATTTGACCTGAATGAAGAACAAATATGCAATGTATGGTTGCGATGCCTAATGGAGCTTATTATTTTTTTGTGTTTTGATTTTTAAGAGTATGCATGGAAGTGAGATGCAATTTTTTTTTTTTTGTTATTTTTTATTATCGTTTGTTTTTGTTTGTTTTTGAATATTTGTTTTTGACCAAGCGATTGTGGGAACCCTTGGAGCTTTTGGTTTGACCAAAGAGTTTATGGATACCTTTGGGGAATTTTAGGTTGACCAAGTGATTGTGGGATCCTTGGAGCTTTTTGGGTGACCAAGCGATGGTGAGAACCCTTGGAGCTTTTGGTTTGACCAAAGGGATTATAGATACCTTTGGGGCATTTTGGGGTTGACCAAGCGATAGCTGGCATCCTTGGAGATTTTTAGGTTGACCAAGTGATTGTGAGAATCCTTAGAGCTTTTGGTTTGACCAAAGAGATTATAGATACCTTTGGGGAATTTTGGGGTTGACATAGCAATAGTTGGCATCCTTGGAGCTTTTTGGGTGACCAAACTATGGCGAGAACCCTTGGAGCTTTTGGTTTGACCAAAGGGATTATAGATACCTTTCAGGCATTTTAGGGTTGACCAAGCGATAGCTGGCATCCTTGAAGATTTTTATGTTGACCACACGATTGTTGGAATCCTTGGAGCTTTTGGGGTGACCAAGCGATTGTGAGAAACCTTGGAGATTTTGGGGTGGGCCATGGCTCTTTTAAATGTGGAATGGCCTCAAATGACTGATGTTCAAGGGTTATAGTTCCTTGATTCCTTCAAGAGAGGTGAGCCGGTGTGTTCCAGGTCCTATTTTACAATCAATTACATAGGGATCTAACCAGTTTGCCATGAACTTGTCCCTTATATGGGATGGCAAGTTAGAATTTTGTTGGTTCTCTTTTAAGACCAAGTCACCAACCTGAAAGTCCCTCAGGTGAACTTTCATGTTGTATGCCTTCTTAAGTCGCTCTTGATAGATACGTAAATGCTCAAGAGCATTGATGCATCGTTCATCGAGAAATGTAAGCTGGTCTAACTGGGCCTGCCACGTAGTGTCATCATTGATGAAATATTGCATTGATATGCACAGGGAAGGTATTTCCAACTTGAGAGGCATGACTACCTCGGAGCCATACACCAACAAAAATGGAGTTGCCCTAGTGGGCGTCTGAATGCTAGTGCGATAAGCCCACAGGGCAAGCGGGATTTGAATGTTCCAATCCTTATGACTATCTGTGACCATATTTTTAAGGATGGCAACTAGCATTTTGTTTGACACCTCTCCTTGCCCATTTGCCTACGGATAATAGTGTGTTAAAAAATTGTACTAAATTTTATACTTTATTGTCAAAGCACACACATTTTGTTCTTGAATGACGTCCCATTATCCGAGATGATCTTGGATGGAATACCAAAATGACATATGATGTTATGTAAAATAAACTCCGTAATGCGGGTCCCAGTCATAGAGGTAAGAGGAATTGCTTCCACCCACTTGGTGAAGTACTCTATGGCCATTATGATAAACGTGTGACAACCTGACAATGTAGGGGAGATCTTTCCTATTAGATTTAAGCCCCACTGCAAAAATGGCCAAGCCGATTGGATCGGATGCAAGGCTTGAGAAGGTACATGTGTCAAATTAGTATGGTGTTGACATTTCATGCACTTCATTACATACGCACAACAATCTCACTCTAAATATGGCCAATAATAGCCCATTAGAAGAATGTTCTTGGAAATGGCCATACCGCTGAAGTGGCCATAACACGTACTGTAGACACCAAAACAGCACCAATCCGATTATGTGACTGCAAACACTGATCGCTTTGACACACACAGCCCCCAGGGCAGCCCTCAGAGGTTAAACAGTGGTCCTAACCACTTTCATAGCAATTTTGTAAGGTCAAAAGGCAATTTGGCACATTCGAGCACTTTGCTCAGTATTCGTCTCACCCAGGGACGAATTCTAACTGGGATTCGTCTCACCCAGGGACGAATTCTAAATTCGTCTTTGGTCAGGACGAATTCCAGGTTTAACGGGAAAAAGAAGAATGCCGCCAAGTGGCAGCCGAGGACAGTCAATTATTGCCTCCTGCCGTGCATGCGCGTGTAGGTGGGTAGATTGGCAGTTAGAGGACTGTCACAAAGGCAGTCATGGAAGCCCAAGTCAGGGAGGAGTCTCCTCCCTCTTGGGAAGGCATGGCCGCCACATGGCATCCCTGCATGCCCCTCCAAAGAGACCCCTTGGGTCTATAAAATGGTGGACTTTCCCACCCAAATAAGGACAAGTTGGAGGCATTTTCAAGCAACGAAGTGCTGCCAAATTGAACACCCTATTGCACCCTTTTTCGATTCACCCTTTCACATCCATTAATCTCTTTCGCAAGAGAGGTTATTGGGTGGCTTTTGGAAGCGTGGATCCGAACCCAAACCCAACATTTGACCACCTTGAATCCACCAATTTTCCGACAACCCCATCCCAAGAGATTTTGGGCCCATCCCTAGTGGATTGGCGTCAAAATCAAGTTCCAACGGTGGGCGGCCCACTTGGGCACCCCACACTTTTTTTAGTTTCATTTTAATCTATTCTGTTATCACTTGTTTATACTCCATTCCACTTTATGCTGTTTAGATAGTTTACAATCTTGATTTCAGAAGACATTTATCAAATATTATCATGCTTTGTCGATTTTGTGGCCCTCACTAACTTGCAGGTAGCGACGTCGAATTCCCGTGGATAGAGGCCAAATTGGGAGAATCCGACCATCTGGGTCGTCCCAAAATGGCCCCAATTACTTAACCCCTTTGTCTGTAGGTGTTTTGGAGACCCCGAGGTTCGACATTTAGATGGCATCACTTCGGCTTTCCTAACACAGTCGAATTCGTCCCACCCGGGGACGAATAACAGTAGAATTCGTCCTGCCCAGGGATGAATTATAGTTGAAAGTAGATTGGCCGACTGTTTCAATGGCAGTGGCCCTCTGGTAATGTCTTCTGATCTCTGTAAGATTTGCAAGTCATTTAGGATCATTTCATGCATCATTTTAGTCAGTCTTAGGCATACATCTTTTATTAATTTCAAGGAACAAACTTTTCCTATTTGCAGTAGGTGCTACTAACTCTTTTGTTGTTTCTTTGAATGCAGGAGGAGCAGCAAAGATCGAAGACCCATCAACACCAGTGGCGGCAACACTTTGGCCCGCCCATTTTGCATGTGGGCACGTGGAAAGAAGATCACTATTCACTTTTGTAATGGAAACATGCTAACTCTCCTAGCCCCTAAAAAGGGAGGAGATGTATTGTAACCGAGTTGGAATCACATTAATAAAAAGGGTTGTGCTCCTGCTTTCTCCTTTTACATTTGGTTTTGATTCGATTATATCCGCTTTATTTCGTGCATCAAGCTAGTTAGTTTACATTGCAGCAATTAGTGTTTCTTTTTATTTCTGGAATCTCGTGCTTTCAGTGGCGATCACGGTGGGACTCTGTCCCCTGGTTTTTAAGATCAAGTAACTGATCCATTTTTGTGTTTGGTGCTTGACAGGTACAATTTTTTTAAATAGACTGTTATTCGTCTTTGACTGCGATGAATACTTTACTGTAATTCGTCTGACCCTGAGACGAATTCAAATTCATCTCAGACAGGGACGAATTCTATTCTGTAATTCATCTCACAGAGGGACGAATTTTTGTCTATAAATTTTTAGAGCCGAAGATCAGAAACAACAAGTCTGGGCAGAGAAAGGTAAGGGTTCCAAAACTGTCTTTGTCATTTTTTGATTTTTTGCTTCTACTTTCTGTCAATTCTTGCATGCTTAAGGAAAATAGTGGTTGCTTGCATGTTTCAATTTTAAGTAAAATAAACCACACACACATCACGTGGCATCATTTTTAACCAAGGAGCTGGTCGTAAGACCCCAGCCCTTGAGCAAGACCAACGGTGGGTTCATCACCACCTTGGCTTGACTTTGCATCCATTTCCCTGATTGTCACTGTTGTTAGGCGTAAATCCTGATGAAAGCTGACCGAGTGTCGCTGGGGTGATTCCCATGTGCATGAGGATAAGTCTTCTATGGTAGGTGTCATTAACAGGACAATCCCCCTTCCGTACCGCCTATGTTCCACGTACCATCTGCTCTCACGTACCTATAGTTTCCCTCTCGTAAGGGCGGGTATATAGAGAGGTTGGTATATCGGTCCGACAATGGTATATTGAAGGGGCGACCATTTATGGGAGTCATATGAGCCAACATTCTGCATTTAAACGTTCTTCAAAACTTTCAAAAACAAAACAAAATCATCAAAATGCACTAAACCAGTTTAGGACACACCATTAATCTTTAAAAGAGATAATCACCGTTTGTGTATGTGTGTGTTCATTTTTGCTTAGTGTAACAAAAAAAAAATCAAAAATCATAAACAAAAAGATAAAAATCTGCTTAGCTAGTAGAAGAGCACCACAATGGTGTACACCCGTAGCCAAGCCCAATCAAGGGCGGATGCTACGGAAGGTGCACAAAGAGAGGGCGCTGGTCGCCTTCGCTTTAGCCCCGAGGACTTGGCCATACCGCCTTGGCGGTCTGGCCTACAAGAGAGTCCACATCAGGCCACATCAAGAAGGAATTATTGGGACCCCCCTCTGTGGGGTATGCCCATTCAACACAGCCCCTTTCGGGAAGAAGCTTTACATGTAGCACTCAACGTAAATAGAAAACCGCCTTTTGAGGCTAGATCTGAGTGGCCACAGCGCGATGAAGTGCTAGAGAGGCACAGTGTCCATGAGGAGAGACAACGTGAATATGACATCTCTCCTTTGCCTCCCATTAGAACTGAAAGACAAAACCCAGAGCGCAGGGCTCTCCACACAGGGCGAGCTAACTCCGCCCGCCCCTTTCACACCCATGAAAGGGAGTACGAGGAAGACCATCGCATTCCTCGAGAACAACATACAGCGTGGGAGCCTTGCATTTTCACACCTGCTAGATATCATGGTCACACATCGAGGCCAGAGCCTCAAGTAAATGCCGTCGACCTCGACAGAGGGAAGCGACCCATTGAAATCTCGGATCATCAAGACCGAGGCAAATACATAGGAGAAACATTCAAGCCTCCTGAGCAAAATATGGCGGACCAAATTGACCCGGCAGTCGCCAGACATGCCGCCCGCCAAGCCCGAATCACGCGGCTTGAGCAAGGTCATCAGGAGTTAGAGTACTTATACCGCCTTAATAAAGAGCGCATGCAGCATGAAGCGGATGAGCTGCGTTATAAACTACCTGAGAGGGGGCCAACCCCTCGCACCCAAAAAGCAGAACAATATGAGAGGTATAATCCTTTGGTGCAGGACAGGTCTCCGCGACCTCGTCAAGCTTTGCCTCCGAGACCTTATAGACCCGAGAGGGAGGCCACTCCCCGAAACAATGATGGGTACCCTCAGCGGGGACTCACTCAGGGTCATAGGTCTCGCCTAGAGACTCCTCAAGAAGTTTATGAGGAATATGAACCAGAAATAGAATGGGCCAAAATGCCCTATCAAGGCGGGAGGGCTGCCATTCGGCCACCCCCCCATAGGCCTCCAGTCTCCCATAACTCACAACGGGAGCAAACAAAAGAGGAAGAAATTAAATCTTTCGATGCATACAAAGCGCTATTAGAGCGTTTGGAGTCTATGGAGACAAAAGCTTCTGGGCATCAAAAGCCCACGTTACGTCAACTCCGTAGTCATCCAGTGCATCCCTCGGTGCCCACACCTCTTTACCCCGAACATTTCAAGTTGCCCCAGTTGGCAGTCTTTAAGGGTGAAGAGGATGCTCAAGAGCATGTCACAAGATTCCTGAGCCAATGCTTTGGCATTCAGGATAATGATGCATTGTTGCTTAGGACATTCATAACCACATTCGCAGGTCCTACCTCGGATTGGTTCACACAGTTACCGAAGCACAGCATAAATAACTTAGATCAATTAGTAGATGCGTTCCTTGAACGCTTTGCCTTCAACACCAAGAAGAAGGCATCACTGAGTGATCTGGCCAGCCTCAGGCAATATGAGGAAGAGACAATGGCAGCATACGGGAATCGATGGAGGGCTCTGCTTTCTAAGCTACCCTACCTTCCCCCTATGTCTGACCTCACACAGATGTTTGCACGAAGTTGCTTGAAATCGATCTCTGGGCTATTGCAGCTGCAGCAATACGCCAGCCTAGAAGAAGCTTTGGCGCAAGCCAGAGTTATAGAAGAGATCAAAATAGGGGAGGGCGCAATCGCCAAGCCTAAAAAGAAAGAGTGGAACAAAAACACTAAGACCGGGACTACGCAATCACAACCCGCTGCGGTTAATCAAGTTGCGATAAATGTCCCCAAGCCTGTGCAAGAAATACAGCCCCAAAAGGCTAATTATCAGGCAGTGCCTCCTACTTATGAAAGAGAAAATAAAAAATAGGAGCAAAATCAGCAGCGTCGCCCTAGGCGACAATTCACCCCTTATGCGGAGTCTAGGGACTCCCTATTTGACCGCTTGTCAGTGGCAAATTTAATCACCCTTCCAGAAATCCAAACCGTAGATCCTAATGCTCCCAAGCCTAAGGGATACAGAGAGGAATTATATTGTAGGTTCCATAGGCGAAGGGGACATGACCTGAATGGATGTTGGAAATTCAAGGGATTAATACAAGATTTGATCGATAATAAAACATTGGCAGTGGACAACCCCATAGCGCCAAATAATCAATAGATGGGGGTTTTCAAGGACCCTTTGCCTGCCCACGAGGCACAGGCAAAACCTCTTCAGGTCAATGAGGTGCGACAGAATCTTCCCATGCAAGGATTTGTGGGAATGATCAGCATAGTGACCAGGAACAAAAAGTACCCAGGAGTTGCCCCCGAGGTAGCTACAAGAGAAGTTCCAACAACGTCGCAACCTCAACAACGCCCTATGCAGTTGCCTCCGCCTAGACCCGAGGTCACGATACGGACCAAACTCACGCAGAGTTTGTGGACCACATCGGCTAGGCTTTCCATTTACGAGCTTATTCAACAGTCAACACCCCATAGGGAAGCTCTCATGGAAATTTTGAAAGCCATCGAGTTACAGCCTCACGAAGCGAATTCCTTCAATAACTTCGTGGGACATGTGAAACGATGTACGGAGCCAGTCATTACCTTCAGAGAGGATGAAGTTAAAATAGTATCGAATGACATGGCAGATCCACCCCTGCACGTTATCGCGTGGGTCAACGGGATCCCGTACAAGAGAGTGTTGGTAGATACTGGCTCGTCCAGTAACATCATTACCACTGCAGCATTAAAACATCTGAAGCTGCCAGCCTCTCATATCATGGCTTCCACATACACACTGCGAGCATTCAACGATGCGATATGCTCGACAGTCGGCACAATTGTTCTGCCCGTCCAGGTAGGACAAAAGATGATACCAACATTGTGCCATGTTTTGGAAGGCGAGATGGCATACAACATATTGCTAGGGCGGCCATGGATCAGGGACATGAAGTGTGTCCCTTCGATCACTCACCAGTGTCTAAAGTATGCATTTGAAGGAGAAGTACATGTAGTCCCGATGGACTTAGAACCCTTCAAATATTGCAATGCGGTGCAATTAATGCCTCAATCGACCCTCCCATCAACGCACTTGGATTTCCAGTTAAATCCATCTAAACAGGGTCCAATGCCGCGGGCACCACTGGTGAATAAATCATCAAAATCCCAGCCAGGTGAGTCTTCATCATCTGCTCCTTCACTACCAATGCCACCTGTCATGGCTAAACAGAAGGACAAAGGAAAACAGATCCTGGAAGAGGCTCAGCCCCTAGAAGAGGCGTTGCCAACGATATCAACTGTCTCAACAGAAGAAATACCTAGCACAATGGAAGCTGAGGCTCCTAACCCACCAAACATGGAATGGACTCAGGAAGGCCTCCCATTCCCTCCCTCCCAATCATCAACAATTACTGTTGAAATGGCCAGTACGGGCCTGGGGGAGTATCTAGTGCAGAATGTTGTGGCAACGCCCGCGCTAGAATCCGTGCAGGACATGGGGAGACCTCGCCTTCCCATAGGGACAGTTGTTCCTCTAGGTTACCCACCAAACCAGACTAATTTTGTGTATGGGGGCCTTGATCATGGTCCTGAACCATGCAAGCAAAAGGACGAGGATGAAGAGCCTTTTGCCAAAAATGTCAATTATCTGTCAAACCCGGACTTCGCTCTGAGATATCTCGGCCAATGCAATTGGCATGGATACGGGCTAGGCAGGTATGAGCAAGGGGTGCGTGTCCTTTGCCAGCCAAGATACCAAATGCCGTATGATAAGTCGGGAGTAGGGTTCAACCACCCCCTGCCCTTAGACATCTTGGTGGAAAACATGCAAGGCCTAGGAATAGGCAACAAGGGTGGATTGGCATCAGATCCTTATGCCAACCCAAATACAGAATATACATTGGGAGATTACCTCCCATGGTCAACAACCACCCTTGGTAACATCAATAATCCCTCTCCTTTGCTAGAGAGAGGTGAAAGTTTGGACACTAACTCCCAAGGAGAGCATAAACGGTGTCCAGAGATCTTTTTGAAACTATTCCCTTTAGAGGTTCCAATTGAGCCAATGCAGTGTCAAGAGAATCAGGTCCCTCCACCAAGTGTGGAACAACCGCAATGGGATCAGATTAATTTGCTAGAACAAGGTGAACCCTTAATGTCGCAAGCAGTTGTGGAAGAAAATGAACATTTTTGGATCTCCGACAGTGATTCGAAAGATGAGACTGAGATGGCTTATCTCAACCACATGCGACAAATGCAACAAAGGCAACAAGTGCAACAACGACGTCCCTTAGGGATTGATGACTTATTTGCATAGATGGGCATACTGCCAGGGCATGAGTGGTATGTAGACCCAGTGGGGTGGGACCAAGTGTTGGATCCATGGCTCCAAATTTACGATGAGCACCGTCCACCCCGAGACCCTATAATGACATCAATGTCGAGGGAAGACCCTGTCTTCCTATCAGCACATAGGGCAGATCCGTTCGTGCCCGTCCCCCTAGAGCCAGATCCAGAGTATAGGGAGCATCCAGAATGTTCGAGTTATCATACCCATGGTAATGGAGACCAAATTCATTCCATCCACATGATCTCCATTGATTTGACCGCACCCATCCGCAATCCGGCCGATCCAACACGGTCATTGCATCTAGACACAGATGCCATCGACTGGGATCGCGTCAATTCACCTCTCTCACCATCAGAGTACTGGCCTTTCGGTAAGATGCCTCATTTTACCCCAGGGACAACTCAGGATATTTTTTAGGCTGAAGAGGAACCCGAGGTTCCCAACGTAGACTTAAATTCAGCTGATGATATCCATTTGATCCCGACTCCACATCAGTTGGAGGACGGATCCCACATGTCAATCGAGGAGACGATTGACGTAGATATCGGCTTGGATCCAATGAATCCATAGATTATCAAGCTGGGGGTAAGCTTATCCCCTGAAGAGCAAGCCGACTACATTGCCCTTCTCAAAGAGAAGAAGGAGGTTTTTGCATGGTCATACAAGGATATGCCAGGACTAGACCCGTAGCTAGTCACGCATAATTTAACGCTTGATCCGACAATCAAGCCCGTAAAGCAAAAACTACGTAAGATGCACCCAAAAGTGGCCTTGATGGTCAAAGATGAATTGCAAAAGCTGTTGGATGCACAGTTTGTCATCTACGTGGATTATCCGCCATGGCTGTCCAACATGGTGCCCGTCAAAAATCCCGACGGGAGGATTCGCATATGCACTAATTTTTGAGATCTAAACAAAGCGAGTCCTAAGGATGATTTCCCCTTGTCGAGCATCGACGCATTGGTAGACGCTACAACAGGTCACGAAATGCTCTCCCTCATGGATGGTTTCTCAGGATACAATCAGATTCGTATCAATCCTGAAGACCAACTAAAAATGGCGTTCACAACGCCTTGGGGGACATTTTGTTATAAGGTCATGCCTTTTGGCCTTAAAAATGTTGGTGCCACCTACCAACGTGCCATGACGTACATCTTCCATGACTACATGCATAAAACTTTGGAAGATTACATGGATGATTTGTTAGCCAAGTCTCTGTTGCGCTCAAATCATATCGATGACTTAAGCAAGATCCTCGATCGCCTCATGGAGCATAAAGTTAGACTAAATCCCAAGAAGTGCGTATTTGGCGTCACATCTGGAAAACTCTTGGGTTTCATAGTCTCAAAGCGAGGCATCGAGGTGGACCCAAAGAAAGTCAAGGCAATCCTTGAAATGGTTCCCCCAACTACCATTAAGCAGCTCAGAAGTCTGCAGGGAAAGGTCACGTCAATTAAGCATTTCATAGCGCAATTATCTGACAAGTGCCGACCCATGAACAAATTATTGCACAAGGGGGTTACATTTCACTGGGATGACGAGTGCCAGTCAGCCTTTGATGACATCAAACAATACCTGGCTTCGCCGCCAGTATTGGCACCACCTAGACCAGGAGTGTCATTCTACTTATACATCTCAGCTACTGAGGTGGCACTGGGCGCCATGCTAGCCCAGAAGAATGAACTTCACAAGGAACAGGCTACTTACTATCTTAGCCGCACCCTGGTCAGTTATGAACTTAACTATGCATACGTCGAGAAACTCTGCTTGGCAGTGGTGTTTGCTACCAAAAAGCTATGCCACTACATGCTGAGCAACACTACGTATGTTGTGTCTAAGGAGAATCCATTGCGATACATGATGAGTCGTACTTATCATAGTAGTCGCACGGCGAAATGGATCATGTTGTTGACGGAATTTGACATAGAGTTTATTGGACAAAAATCTATCAAAGGACAAGTCATAGCCGATCAACTAGCAGAGGCTCCTCTTGAAGACGATCAGCCTCTGGTCATAGAACTACCCGATGATGGGGTCTTCCATGTCTCAGAATCGCCAGATTCTGATGAGCCTGAGTCACAGGCCGACATAACCCTATTCTTTGATGGTTCTAAATGTGAGCAAGGTGGTGGCATGGGAATAGTATTCTTCACACCGCGAGGCGCTCCAATGCCCCTGTCATTTAAATTAAACTTCCCGTGCACCAACAATAATGCAGAGTATGAAGCCTTGCTCATAGGTCTTCAGACAACAATCGCCATGAACATCAAACGACTGAACATCTTTGGTGATTCGCTGTTAATTGTCAATCAAGTCAAAGGGGTATATCAATGCAAATGCCCAGTTCTACAGGCTTATAAAGCCCTTGTGGACAAATTCCTGGCAAAACTTGAGTGGTATGACATCGAGGCACTCCCTCGATCATCGAATCATTTTGCGGACACAATGGCCTCCTTGGGGTCACTAATTCCGCAAGACCTTTTCGGTGATATGACAACCATTCAAGTCAAAACCTTATCGCAATCCGTGATGGAGCGTGCAAGCTCTGACTTGACGCCAGGAATCCACATGATCCAGATTGAACCATCCTCGGATAAGTTCTCTCGAATCCATGATCATTTGAAACATGCTAATTGGGGATCCTTGTTCTCCCCTACTCCCATTAATAGCAACACAACGCTATTCTTACAAGTTCTATCCCATTCAGCGTTTGCTAGGGATGAACTTCAAGAGGGATTGGTTGTTCATACCGTCGAGGTTTTCGATCAACAGGACTGGTATTTACCCATTAGAGACTACCTCAAGTTAGGTAATCTCCCGCTTGGATTGACGCATGCCGCAAAATGAGCATTCAAGCAGAAAGCGGCTAAGTATGTCTTGATAGGAGACATTTTGTACTCATAGCTATGAAGGAATCCTCCTTCGTTGCTTGGACCAACAAGAGTCCACTTGGGCGATCGCCCAAGCGCACGATGGTACATGTGGTGGCCACTTCAGTGGTATGGCCATCGCAAAGCGCATTCTTCGCATGGGCTATTATTGGCCATCTTTAGAGCGAGATTGTTGCGCATATGTCAAGAAGTGCGTGAAGTGTCAACATCATGCCAATTTGATGCACGTACCTTCCCAGGCCTTGCAGACGGTCCAGTCTGCTTGGCCATTTTTGTAGTGGGGCTTCGATCTAATTGGAAAGATCTCCCCTACATCGTCAGGCCATCACACGTTTATCATAACGGCCACAGAGTATTTTACCAAGTGGGTGGAAGCAATTCCGCTTACCTCTACGACAGGACCCCGCATTGTGGAGTTCATTTTGCATAACATCATATGTCATTTTGGTATTCCATCCAAAATAGTCTCGGATAATGGGACGCCTTTCAAGAACAAAGACGTGCGTGCTTTGACCACAAAGTACAAAATTTAGCATAGTTTTTTGACACCCTATTATCCGTAGGCGAATGGGCAAGCAGAGGCGTCAAACAAAATGCTAGTTGCCATCCTTAAAAATATAGTCACAGACAGTCATAAGGATTGGCACATCCAAATCCCACTTGCCCTATGGGCCTATCGCACTAGCATTCGGACGCCCACTAGGGCCACTCCATTTTCGCTCGTGTATGGCTCCGAGGCAGTCATGCCTCTAGAGTTGGAGATTCCTTCCCTACGCATATCAATGCAGGAGTTCATCGATGATGACACTACGCGGCAGGCCCGGTTAGACCAGCTTACGTTGCTTGATGAACGACGCGTTAATGCTCTCGAGCATTTACGTATTTATCAAGAGCGACTTAAGAAAGCTTACAACATGAAAGTTCACCTCAGAGACTTTCGGGTTGGTGATTTGGTTTTGAAGGAAAACCAACAGAATTCTAGTTTGCCGTCCCACCTAAGGGACAAGTTCATGGCAAATTGGTTAGGTCCATATGTCATTGATAGCAAAATAGGACCCGAGACATACCGGCTAGCCTCTCTTGATGGAATCAAGGAAACAGAACCCTTGAACATCAGTCATTTGTGCCCATTCCATATCTAAGAGAGCCATATCCCAAAATGCTCCAAGGATCCCTAAAATCGCTTGGTCAATCCCAAAATGCTCCAAGGATCCCTAAAATCGCTTGGTCAATCCCAAAAATGCTCCAAGGATCTCTAAAATCGCTTGGTCAATCCCAAAATGCTCCAAGGATCTCTAACAATCGCTTGGTCAATCCCAAAATGCTCCAAGGATCCCTAAAATCGCTTGGTCAATCCCCAAAAATGCTCCAAGGATCCCTAAAATCGCTTGGTCAATCCCAAAAATGCTCCAAGGATTCCCTAAAATCGCTTGGTCAATCCCAAAAATGCTCCAAGGATCCCTAAAATCGCTTGGTCAAATCCCAAAATGCTCCAAGGATTTCCACAATCGCTTGGTCAAAAATAAGAAAAGTCAAAATTCAAAAATCATCAAAAATAACAAAAATTTGCATCTCATTTCTAGGCATGCTCAAATTCATCAATAAAGCACTTCTCACATCTCATCTTCATATTCACAAAAATCAATCCATCAAAAATACAAAAATATGTAGCTGCATTAAGCATCGCATCCATACATTGCATATTTGTGGTCGTAAAGGTCAAAGGCACCATAGACTGTAATTATTCTGCTAGTCCATCTTGTTCCACACTTTTCCATTTTACAAAACAGCAAACAAATGCCATTTACTGTTGTTTACCACAATAGAGTCAGTGGTCTTATAATGTATCAAGAGTTTTCATAATTCAGTCATCATTTTGCTCTTTAGCCATGTAATGTACCGAGTTAGACAGATTTTACGAAGGTAGAGTTACACTTGAAATACGCCTTGTTACGTAGCATCCCAACACAAATTAAAACACATAAAAATTCCCAAGTTGTGTGAACGAAAGATGAAACCTGCATAGTAATCCAGGTCACCATAAGCGAAACGGTTATCTTGCTCATCCCCCTGTGCGAATGGTTCTAGAATGCTGAGAATTGATAAAAGGATGAGCTCTTCCCTATTCATTCACCTTAATATACAGTGGTTTTTACCACTACCAAATCCCAATCATAGTTGGTTCCCAAAGTTGTAAGGATTCGTACTACACGTCCCTGCCAAGGATGGGTAGTCATCCCCAAGACCTAAAAGGATCAACGCCATTCACGAACAAAATTCCAATAAATCATCATCCTAACACTTTCCATTCACCTTTGGTCTCCAAGTCGTAAGGATTCGTACTATCCGCCCCTAACCAGGATGGGTAGTCATCCCCAAGGCCTAAAAGATCAATGCCCTTACTTCATAATCTCCATCATCCCCTTGGTCCCCAACGTCGTAAGGATTCGTACTATCCGCCCCTAACCAGGATGGGTAGTCATCCCCAAGGCCACGAGGATCAAAGCCATTCACAAGCTCAAACTCACACCGCTCAAAATACAAAATCAAGTAACAGTGGTTATCACCACTATTCAAAATCCTTGCTCAAAAAGAAAAACAAATAGAAAAATAAACAGTGATTTGCATCACTATATAGACGAGCAAGTCTCCCAAATCATTCAGCCAATAAATAACCTGAACTTGAATCTTTGGAATTCTCAGCATTCGAAAACCATCTAGGTGATCCTCATTACAGGTTTGGTTGACAGCCTATCTGGCAATGGTGGTATCCTACCCGCATGACGATATGTCTGTCACATTCGCTTTGCATATATGCAGACCAATGTTTGCATAAGGATGAGCTAGCTTATGGTATCCTGGATAACACCGTAGATTAATCTAACTAAATACAACAAAGGAGTTAGTGGAGCTAGTTAGGTGATCCTCGATACGAGTTCGGTTGAAAGCCCATCTAGCACTGGCGGTATCCTGACAAATACCACATAAATGAACTCAATTGCACACACAGGGATGTGAAATAGCTTGGTCAAAAATGAGTTCGATTCATACCTTGTCCAAAAGTCTTGTAAGATAAAGTACAGTCATGGCTAGTGAGTTAAAACCGTCTGAGTCTCAGAAAACCTTAGCTACATTTCTAAACCAACTGCGCTACTTTTCATCTTTGCAATACCATCAGAAAATACAAAAAAAAAACCACATGTATACATACAAAGTCATGCATCACAGCAATCACCTAAAAACAAAATAACAGAGTTCTAAACAGTCTATGGTGCCATAGCCAACCATCACAAATTCCATTCATCCATTTCATTTTGTATATCACATATAAATCAAAAACATTTGCATTCATCATAGCATATGCATCCATCAAAATAAATAAACATGCATACATCCATATTCATCAACCATAATGCATAAGATCAAATCATCACATATGCATAACCACAATAAAGCCGGTATATATATATATATATATCATCAAAAAAATGCCCGTAGGCTACAAAACTGGTCCTCTGACCCCGCAATCATATAACAAAACCACCCAACCTAAGGCGTCGACCACCATGATCACGCAGGATCGGTGCGATGGGAACTACCCCCCATGGTGTGGGTCCTATGGGACCCCTCAGGACGGCTACTGCTAGCCCCCACATCATGCCTACTATCGCCTCCCTCATCCAATCGCCTGCGACGAGATGATGCTGACTGCTCAGTAGCACTATCCCTCGTCCGACGTGAAGATCCACCTCCCGATGGCTCAGGTAGCCGCCCACCGAGGTGGATGACCTCCCTCTCCAAATCTAGCCGGTGTCGGCACCACTCTGCCTCCCGTCGATGGTAGTAAGCTACTGCATCGTCGTGCTATGCCAAAACCCTATCCCGCTCTGCTAGCTGAGCCCGTAGGAGATCCCTCTCCCACAGTGCATCCCCCAGCTCCTGATCCCGCATCCACAGCAGCTCTATCAATCATGCATTCTCAGCGCGTATCCCGGACTCCATCTCCTCCGTATCCGCCTGAAGCATAGGACTCTCTGGAACAGCAGCCTGCTCTGGCTCCCACTGCTCCGCCATGTCCTGCATCTCCGGCTGATCCGGAGCTCCCAAATCTACATCCTCATCCCCCACCTCAACCATGTCCGCATCCTCCAACGGAGCTCCCCAATCATCCCCTGGTGCCTCAACACCCTCCGTCGCCTCCGCGCCTCCCAGTGGCCCCTCTCCTCGCCATCATCGTAGTACCCACCACGAGTCATACTCAGTGGTAGTCCCGACGTCATCCACATCCGGGACGTCGATCACCGCATCTGAATCCTCGCCCAATGGCGCGATGACCGGTCGATCTAGAGTCCTCTCATCTCCTCGATGTCGATAGACCATGGGCTCACCAGGAAACCCCTGGCGCACCCCAAACTATCATGTAACCCGGCTATATGAGAAGAACTCATGCTCGGTCCCGTGTCGCCCAATCAACCACCGCTCCCTGCGTACCCGTCGGAGCCACTCTCTAGCCTTCGACCAGGCTGGACAGTCCCGATAAGGGCGCCAAACCACATCCCCTAGAGTGAGCCGAGAGAAGGCATCGACATAGTGCCCTACGACACCTGCCCACCGTCGACTCTACCCCTGCTCTCCGGACCACCGCCACAAAACTGCATAACCTATCTCCTTATCCTCCATCGCCGCCTGAGTCATCCATGGTAACCCGGTTGGCCTCTCAACTGCTATGTGCTGCCAACCCCAGCACTGCAATAGATAACTGTAGCTGACCCCCTTTCGTTGTCGATAGCGGACCCCATACAGCTCCCCGTAGAGCTGTGCCAATAATGTCTGTCCCCATCTCAAGATCAGCGGTGCCTCTATCGAGCACTCTACCAACTGCCACACCAAATCCAGCAGGTTCCATGGGAACCTCGCGCCTGACGAGTCAGGTAATAACATGTTAGAAATGAGGCCCATAAGGAATGCGTGCCTCACTCCTAACACCCCCCTCTCCTGCCACCATCCAACCAAAATCTTGCCAACCTGGCAGTCCACCTCGGCCGTCTCCACTGGGCTCTCTACGCCCAACCGCTCCCCATGCCCGAAGCATCTCGTCAGTACAACAGTCCGCTGATCACGCGGCGATGTCCTGATGGGCAGTCCATCTATCGAAATCTGAAGAAGCCGATAGATATCCTCCAGAGTCACAGTCATCTCCCCTGTCGGGAGATGGAAGGTGTTGGTCCATGGATCCCAAAGTTTGATCAGGGCCATCAAATAGGCCTGATCCGGGACCACAGGCTCCAGTCGAGCCACCTGCTTGAGCCCAAGGGCATCAAGCCACTCCCAGTCAGCCTCAGTCAGCGCCCCCATGCCTCAGTGAAAGCAGTGGGTACACGGTACCGGCTCCTAACAACCTGCAAAAGAAAACAATTCAAAAAAAATTAATTAAAATCATGGAAAAGAACTGTACAACAAAAACAACACAAAATTCACTCAGTTCCTTTAATTTTTTTGTTTTAACTTACATTAATTTAAAAACATCATCACAAAAATAATCAAATAAAACAATTACAATTCTAAACAAAAATAAACTCTAGGGAGCACTTATTGGTCTCGCTTCGGCTCCGCCGCTCGACCCAGTTTGTGTACTCATGATGGCAGGGAAAATCCGGCAGCGCTTCGCTTCGCAGAATTAACCTCCTCCTCCCAGAGCTCCAAATCGCAAGAAAAATTAGATGCAAATGAGCCCAAACTCAAGTTTTGGCCCTTAAATAGGCCTTTTGAGCTGGAATTCATCCTTCACTGGGATGAGCGCTCTGGTTAGCGCTCGTCCCACCCAGGGACGAATTCTAAAGCTGGAATTCGTCCCACCCTGGGACGAATTCAGGGCAAAAATTTCAAAAACATCAAAAATTGAACAAAAATGCACTAAAACAGATAATAAATTTGCCCGATGAGAGTGTTGTTGCACTTGACATCCCGGGCATACAAAATAGACGTTGGGGTCACAAATTGTCATTATCCTACTCCCTAAGAAGGCTATCTTAGCCGGACCGCTCCATGGGAAGACGGATTTTTGCCAATTTCAGCTCCAAACAGCGTCACAAAAAGGGTTAACACCCACCAAAAATAGGTCTAAATGTTGGAAAAATTGCACATGCTTAACGATAAACCATCTAAAGGCACCCTTGCACAAGTCATCTTGGGTCAAGTGACTCGTCGCTTTTCTCACGAAGGTCATTCCCTCATCGATTCGTCGCTTGAGGGGGTAGTCACACTTAGTCACCAATCAACAAACACACACCCAATCAAGGCAATGACATGCATTCAAAGAATCATTGACAAAGACAATCACGCTCCTGCTTGGGGCAGTAAACAAGCAATAATCACAAATTGATCAAACACTTGGCATTCCCGAAGCATGAACACAAGGTTTCCCCCGTGGACAAAAGGTTGCGCCCTTTGCCTATTCATGACTGATCAATGTCCAAGCTCAAGTCACACCTCACCAAAATAGGTTAATACTTGAAATCAAATTCCTTAGCTCGTCAGAAGCAAGGATTCAAGAATGCATGCCCTTTCCATGCTTGGGGCATCAAAAGTTGGTTAGGTTACCAAGAAACCCTAATCATTAGTGCTTTGGTTATCTATTTTTGCTCGACGCTGCGCCATGCACAACGCATCCCAAAAAGGGGCATCTGTAGACACCAAAATAGCACCAATCCGATTATGTGACTGCAAACACTGATCGCTTTGACACACACAGCCCCCAGGGCAGCCCTCAGAGGTTAAACAGTGGTCCTAACCACTTTCATAGCAATTTTGTAAGGTCAAAAGGCAATTTGGCACATTCAAGCACTTTGCTCAGTATTCGTCTCACCCAGGGACGAATTCTAACTGGGATTCGTCTCACCCAGGGACGAATTCTAAATTCATCTTTGGTCAGGACGAATTCCAGGTTTAACGGGCAAAAAGAAGAATGCCGCCAAGTGGCAGCCGAGGACAGTCAATTATTGCCTCTTGCCGTGCATGCGCGTGTAGGTGGGTAGATTGGCAGTTAGAGGACTGTCACAAAGGCAGTCATGGAAGCCCAAGTCAGGGAGGAGTCTCCTCCCTCTTGGGAAGGCATGGCCGCCACATGGCATCCCTGCATGCCCCTCCAAAGAGACCCCTTGGGTCTATAAAATGGTGGACTTTCCCACCCAAAGAAGGACAGGTTGGAGGCATTTTCAAGCAACGAAGTGCTGCCAAATTGAACACCCTATTGCACCCTTTTTCGATTCACCCTTTCACATCCATTAATCTCTTTCGCAAGAGAGGTTATTGGGTGGCTTTTGGAAGCGTGGATCCGAACCCAAACCCAACATTTGACCACATTAATCCACCAATTTTCCGACACCCCATCCCAAGAGATTTTGGGCCCATCCCTAGTGGATTGGCGTCAAAATCAAGTTCCAACGGTGGGCGGCCCACTTGGGCACCCCACACTTTTTTAGTTTCATTTTAATCTATTCTATTATCACTTGTTTATCCTACATTACACTCTATGCTGTTTAGATAGTTTACAATCTTGATTTCAGAAGACATTTATCAAATATTATCATGCTTTGTCGATTTTGTGGCCCTCACTAACTTGCAGGTAGCGACGTCGAATTCCCGTGGATAGAGGCCAAATTGGGAGAATCCGACCATCTGGGTCATCCCAAAATGGCCCCAATTACTTAACCCCTTTGTCTGCAGGTGTTTTGGAGACCCCGAGGTTCGACATTTAGATGGCATCACTTCGGCTTTCCTAACACAGTCGAATTCGTCCCACCCGGGGACGAATAACAGCAGAATTCGTCCCGCCCAGGGACGAATTACAGTTGAAAGCAGATTGGCCGACTGTTTCAATGGCAGTGGCCCTCTGGTAATGTCTTCTGACCTCTGTAAGATTTGCAAGTCATTTAGGATCATTTCATGCATCATTTTAGTCAGTCTTAGGCATACATCTTTTATTAATTTCAAGGAACAAACTTTTCCTATTTGCAGCAGGTGCTACTAACTCTTTTTGTTGTTTCTTTGAACGCAGGAGGAGCAGCAAAGATCGAAGACCCATCAACACCAGCGGTGGCAACGCTTTGGCCCGCCCATTTTGCATGTGGGCATGCGGAAAGAAGATCACTATTCACTTTTGTAATGGAAACATGCTAACTCTCCTAGCCCCTAAAAAGGGAGGAGATGTATTGTAACCGAGTTGGAATCACATTAATAAAAAGGGTTGTGCTCTTGCTTTCTCCTTTTACGTTTGGTTTTGATTCGATTATATCCGCTTTATTTCGTGCATCAAGCTAGTTAGTTTACATTGCAGCAATTAGTGTTTCTTTTTATTTCCGGAATCTCGTGCTTTCAGTACCATCATGCAGTTGGGTGATTGCCCAAGTGGACTCCTACTGGTCCAAGCAATGGAGGAGGATCCCTTCATAGCTCCGACGGTACAAAATGTCTCCTTGCAAGACATGTTTTGCCACTTTCTATTTGAATGATATTTTGTAGCATGCGACAATCCAAGTGGGAGGTTACCTAGCTTGAGGTAGTCTCTTATGGGTGTGTACCAATCTTGCTGATCAGAAACCTTGATGGTATGAACTGCCAATCCCTCTTGAAGTTCATCCCTAGCAAAAGATGAGCAGGAATGAACTTGTAAAAATAGTGTTGTGTTGCTATCAAGGGGAATAGGGTAGAACAAGGAACCCCAGTTGGCGTGATTCATACTATCATGGATTCGTGTGAACCTATCCTAATATGGTTCAATCTGGATTAGGTGGATTCCTAGTGTTATGTCATAGCTTGAATGCTCCATCGTGGATTGCGATAATGTTTTGACTTGAATGGTTGTCATCTCACTAGAAGGGTCTTGCGGGATTAGTGACCCCAAGGAGGCCATAGTATCCGCAAAACAATTCAGTTATTGAGGGAGTACCTCGATGTCGTACCATTCAAGATTTGCCAGGAATTTATCCAAAAGGGCTTTGTATGCCTACAAAACTGGGCATTTACATTGGAATACCCCTTTCACTTGGTTGACGATTAATAGTGAATCATCGAAGATGTTCAAGCATGTGATGTTCATGGTGATTGATGTCTGAAGACCTATGAGCAAGGATTCATATTTAGCATTGTTATTGGTGCACGAGAAATCAATTTTAAATGATAGAGGCATTGGAGCCCCTTGCAGTGTGAAGAATACGATTCTCGCGCCACCCCCTTGCTCACATTTAAAACCATCAAACTGGGACTCAGGCTCATCAAAATCTGGCAATTCTGAGACATGGAAGACCCCATCATTGGATAGCTCTACAGTTAGAGGCTGATCATATTCGAGAGGAGCCTCTGCTAGTTGATCGTCGATGACTTGACCTTTGATCAACTTCTATCCAATGAATTCGATGTCAAACTCTATCAATAATAGGATCAATTTTTCCGTGTGGCTACTATGATAAGTATGACTCATCATGTATCACAATGGATTCTTCTTAGACACAACATACATCGTATTTATCAGCATGTAGTGGCATACCTTTTTGGTGGCAAATACCACTGCTAAGCATAGCTTCTCGACGTATGCATAGTTAAGTTCATAACTGACCAGGGTGTGGCTAAGATAGTAAGTAGCCTGTTCTTTATGTAGTTCATATTTATGGGCTAGCATGGCACCCAGTGCCATATCAATAGCTGATATGTATAAATAGAATGGCACTCCTGGTCTAGGTGGTGCCAATACTGGCGAAAAAGCCAAGTATTGTTTAATGTCATTGAAGGCTGACTGGAATTCTTCATCCCAATGAAATGCTACCCCCTTGTGCAATAATTTATTCATGGGTCAACATTTGTCAAATAGCTACGCTATGAAGCGCTTGATCGATGTGACCTTTCCCTGCAAGCTTTTGAGTTGCTTGATGGTGGTTGGGGGAAGCATCTCAAGGATTTCCTTGACTTTATTTGGATCTACCTCGATTCCTCATTTTGAGACTATGAAACCCAAGATTTTTCTAGATGTGATGCCAAATACGCACTTCTTAGGGTTTAGTCTGACTTTATGCTCGATGAGATTATCGAGGATCTTGCTCAAGTCATCGAGATGATGTGGGTGCAAAAGATATTTGGCCAACAAATCATCCATATAATCTTCCAAAGTTTTATGCATGTGATCATGGAAGATGTATATCATAACGCGTTGGTAGGTTGCGCCAACATTTTTAAGGCCAAAGGGCATGACCTTATAAAAAAATGTCCCCCAAGGCATTGTGAATGCCATTTTGAGTTGATCATCGGGATTGATATAGATCTGATTGTATCCTGAGAAACCATCCATGAGGGAAAGCATTTCGTGCCCTATTGTAGCATATACCAATGTGTCGATGCTAGGAAAGGGGAAATCGTCCTTCGAACTCGCTTTTTTTAAATCTCAAAAATTGATGCATATGTGAATCCTCCTACCAGGCTTCTTGATGGGTACCATGTTGGATAGCCATGGTGGGTAATCCATGCAGATGACAAACTATGTATCCAATAGCTTTTGTAGCTCATATTTGACCATTAAGGCTACCATTGGGTGCATCTTACGTAGTTTTTGCTTGACTAGCTTGATTGTCTAATCAAGCATTATATTATGCGTGACTAGTTGTGGGTCTAGCCCTAACATGTCTTTGTAGGACCATGTAAAAACTTCATTATTCTCTTTGAGAAGGGTAATGTAATCGACTTGCTATTCGAGGGATAGAATTACCCCCAGCTTGATGATTTATGGATTCATTGGATCAGAGCCGATGTCTACGTCAGTCATCTCTTCGACTAACATGTGGGACCCGTCCTCCAATTAGTGTGGAGTTGGGATCAAGTGGATATAATTTGTTGAATTTAGATCTATGTTTGGAATGTTGAGTTCCTCTTCAGTGTGGAAGATATCCTAAGTTGGTCCTGGGGTGAAATGAAGCATCTCATCGCAAGGCCAGTACTCTGATGGAGATGGTGGTGAGTTAGCTCGATCCCAGTATATGGCATCTAGGTTAAGATACAATGGTCATGCTGGATTGGCTGGATTGTGGATGGGGGCGGTTAAGTCAATGGAGATCATGTTGATGAAGTGAATTTGGTCTCCATTGCCTCACGGGTGGTGACTCGAACATCCTTGGTGATCTTTGTGCTCTAGATCTGGCTCTGTGGGTATTAGCACAAATGGATCGGCCCTATGTTTGGATAAAAGGATAGGGTCTACCCTTGGCACTGATAGCTCTATAAGGTCCTTGGGTGGAGGGTGCTCTCTGTATACCTGAAGTGGCGGGTGCAGTACTTGGTCCAACTATGCCTGGTTAAAATGCCACCTATGCCTTGGCCCCATGTTTACTTGTTAAAACATGTCGTCAATGTCTATGGGGTATTGCTGTTGCTGCATATGATTGAGATATACCATCTCAGTCTCATATTCATAATCACTATCAAATATCCATAGGCCTTTGTTGGTTCTGACAACTATTTGTAGCATGTGAGGCTTGTTCTACTCGAGCAAGTTAATTTGGTCCCATCGGGGTTGTTTCGCTATTTGTGGGAGGACCTGATTCTCTTGAGGTGGCATTTGCTTGATTGGAGCATTAAAGGGAAACATCATCATGAAGTTCTCCTAATAGTCATCTATGGGTGTCACTTGTGAGTGATTGCTATAAGACTTGAAAGGGTCCCAAGGTGCTACCTCATACTTTGACTCGTATTTTGAAGATCCTTCTTGACCTTGTCTATATCCCTTTAGGAGGCAAGTTCTTGAATTTTCCCCTTTCTCGATCAAAGGGGAGGAATTGTTGAGGCTCACAAGGTTGGTTGTTAACAATGGGAGATAATATCCCAATGTGTATGTTGTGTTAGGATTGGCATATGGATCTTGTGCCAACCTGTCCTTGTTGCTTAGCCCTAGGCCTTGCATGTTCTCTACCAATATGTCAAGGGGTAAAGGATGGTTGAACCCTACTCATGATTTGTCGTATGGCATATGATATCTTGGTTGACAAAGAACGTGCACTCCTTTTTCATATATGCCCAACCCATATCCATTCCAATTACATTGGCCAAGGTATTTCAAAGCGAAGTCCAGGTTGGACAAATAGTTGATGTTTTCGGCAAAGGGCTCTTCGTCCTCTTCCTCTTGCAAGTAAGGTTCAATGCCGTTGTCGAGGCCCCCATATACAAAATTTGTCTAGTTTTGTGGGTAGCCCAAAGGGACAATAGTGTCGATGGGGAGGTGAGGTCTCCCCATGTCCTGCATGGACTCAAGCATGGGTGTTGATACAATATTCCACACTAGATACTCCCTCAGGCCCGTATTGGCCATATCAATGGTGATCATTGGTGGTTGAGGGGGAGGGAATGGGAGTTCTTCCTGAGTCCACTCCATGTCGGGTGAACTAGGCATCTCGACTTCCATTCAGCTAGGCACATCTTTAGTAGATATGGTTGAGACTGATGGCGGTGCCTCTTCTAGGGGTTTCTTCCCATTGTCCTTTAGTGTGGCCACCGTAGGTGGTGTCGTTGGTAAAGGACCAGACGGTGAATATGGACCCGACTAGGGATTTGAAGTACTTAACAATGAGGATGTATGTGAAATTGGACCCTATTTGGAAGATTCAATTGAAAGTCCAAATGTGTCGATGGAAGGGTCGATTGTGGCATCAACTACACCGCATTGCAATACTTGAAGGGCTCTAAGTCTATCGAGACCACATGCACTTGCCCTTCATATGTATACTTTAGACATTGATGGGCTATCGAAGGGACACACTTCATGTCCCTAATCCAAGGCTGGCCCAATAAAATATTGTAAGCCATCTCACCTTCTAGGATGTGGCACAACGTAGGAATAGTATTTTTTCCCACTTAGATGGGCAGGAAAATTGTGCCAACCGTTGAGCATATCGCGTCATTGAATGCTCGAAGAGTATAGGTGGAGGCCACAATGTGAGATGCTTGCAACTTGAGGTGCTTCAATGCCACTGTTGTGATTATATTGTTGGACGATCCAGTGTCCACCAACACCCTCTTAAATGGAATCCTGTTGAGCCACGCAATGATGTGCAGGGGTGGATCCGCCATATCACCAGTTATCGATTTCAATTCATCTTCTCTAAAGGTGATGACTGGTTCTATACATCATTTTACATGTCCCACAAAGTTGTTGAAAGAGTTTTCTTCGTGGGGCTACAGCTCGATGGCTTTTAATATCTCCATTAGAGCCTCCCGATGGGGCGATGATTATTGGATGAGCTTGTATATGGAGAGCCTACCCGACGTGGTCCTTAAACTTTGGGTACGTTTAGTTCAAATCGTGGCCACTGGTCTAGGCAGAGGAGGTTGCGTAGGGTGTTGTTGAGGTTGTGACGTTGATGGAACCTCTCTTGTAGCTTCTACGGGGGCAACTATGCTTAGGTACCTCTTGTTTTGAGTCACTATGCTTATCATCCCTTCATACCCCTACATGGGACAGTTTTGCATCACCTCATTGACTTTTAGAGTCTTTGACTACACATCATGGGCAAGCAGGGGGTCTTTGAAGACCTCCATCTATTGGTTTCTTGGTGCCATGGGATTATCCACTGCTAGCATCTTGTTGTCTATTAGATCTTGCACTAAGATTTTGAACTTCCAACACATGTAAAGGTCATGTCCTTTTTGCTGGGGAAATCTACAGTATAATTCTTCCCTATAGCCCTTGGGTTTTGGTGCGTTGGGGTCTACGGGTTGACTTTTTGGCAGGTTTATCAAGTTTTTCATGGACAAGCGGTCAAACAAGGAGTCTTTAGACTCTATGAATGGTGTGAATTGTCACCTAGGGTGACGCTGCTGATTTTGCTCTTGCCTATGATTTTACTTTTCATAGGTGTCAAGAGGAACTTCCTGGTAGTTAGCCTTTGGAGGTTGTGTTTCTTGTGCAGGCTTAGGTATGTTTATAGCAACCTGATTGACCCAGTTTTGGAATTTTTGGGCCACTCTTTCTTGCATGGCTTGGCAATCTTACCATACTGTATCTTGATCTCCTCTATTATTCTGGCTTACACTAGGGCTTCCTCGAGAGTGTCATATTACTACAGCTACAATAGCACGGAGATCAACCTCAAACAACTCTTCGAGAACATTTGGGTTAGGTCGACCATGGGAGGGAGGTAAGGTAGCTTTGAAAGCAACATCCTCCATCAATTTCCATAAGCCACCATGGTCTCCTCCTCATACTATCTGAGGCTAGCTAGGTCACTTAATGATGCCTTATTCTTGGTATTGAAGGCAAAACATTCGAGGAACATGTCCACTAGCTGGTTTAGGTTGCTGATGCTATGCTTCGATAACTAAGTAAACCAATCCAAGGCAGGGCCTGCGAACATGGTTATAAATTTTCTTAGAAGCAAAGCATCATTATCGTAAATGCCAAAGCATTGGATCAGAAATATTGTCACGTGCTCTTGGGCATCTTCATCCCCTCTAAAGATTTCCAATTGAGGCATTTTGATGTGTTCAGGGTACGAGGGTGCTGGTACTAAAGGATGCATTGGGTGACTGTGGAGCTGGCGTAAAGTGGGATTTTTGGGCTCATAAGTCTTGGTCTCCATAGACTCTAAGTTCTCTAGAAAATTTTTTTATGCATCAGAGGATTTTATCTCTTCCTCCTTGTTCTGTTCTCGTTGTGGATTCCAGGGAACTTGAGGCCTATGGAGGGGTAGCTGGATAGAACCCCCTGCCTTGGGAGGGCATTTCAGCCTGCTCTTCTTCTTGATCAAAATCCTCATAGGATTCTTGAGGAGTTCCTGGGCATGACCTATAAACATGGGTGGGTGCTCGTGGAGGGTGCCCATCATTTGCTCTAGGGGTGGTCTCTCACTCAGGTCTAGGAGGTCTTGGAGGCAACACTTGATAAGGTCATGGGGACTTGTCTCACACCAAGGGGTTGTGCCTCTCATACAACTCTATCCTATGCATGTGAGGGGTTGGGACCCTCTCAGGCATAGTTTTCTAGAGCAACTCATTTGTCTGACATCAAATGCACTCTTTGCTAAGGCGATACAACACTCTAACTGTTGTTGGTCTTGCTCAAGCTACGTGATTTGTGCTCAGTGGGCGACATGTTTTACAAATGCCAAGTTGATTTATTCCACCATATTGAGTCTAGGAGGCCTATATGCCCCCCTACATATCTATCTCAGTCGTGGTGATCTGAGATCTCTATAGGTCACTTCCCTTTGTCAAGGTTAGCAGCATTCACCCAAGGCTCTGGCCTCAGTGGGTGATCTTGATAAATAGCAGGTGCGAAGGCGCATTGCTCCTGCATTGTGTATTGCTCTCGCACTGTGTATTGCTCTTGAGGAATATAGTGGTTTTCCTCATGCTACCTTTCGTATATGTGAAAGGGGCAGGCATAGTTGGCTCACCCTGTCTAAAGAGCCTTGTGCTCTAGATTTGGCCTATTGTTTCTGATAGTAATAAGGGGTAGAGGAGGGATGATGTAATCATGTGGCCCCTCCTTATCGACCCTATGTTGTTCTAGCGCCTCATAGCATGATGGCCACTCATAATGAGTGTCTAAGGGAGCCCTCCCATCTATGTTGAGTGCCACGTGTATGGACTCCTCCTGAAAGGGTCGAAGGGGTGCCTCTATAGTCCCATTTCATCATGGTATGATGTGGACTATTTTGTGGGTCAGGCCAGCAAGGTGGTATGACCAAGTCCTTAGGGCTATAGCAGAGGTGACTTGTGCCCCCTTGTACACTTTCAGTAGCTTATACCTATGATTGGTCTTGGATACGGGTGTACACCATGGTGGTGTCTCTCTACAAGTTATGTAGGTTTTTATCTTCTTTACAATTTTTTTTTATGCTACACTAAAAAAAATGGGACCACACAATCAAAGCAATGATTATCTCGTTTATATATTAATGGTGTGCCCTAGATCTGGTTTAGTGTGTTTTGATTTTGTGGTGAAAACCTTGTAAAGAAAATTTTGTTGTATATGCAATATGAGGGCTCTTATATCTCCCAAAATGGTCGCCCCTTCAATATACCACTGCCATGCCATTATATCGAGGCTCTCAATATACCCGCTCTTACGTGAGGGAAACTATTGGTATGCGCGAGCAGAACAGTACGTGGAACATAGGCGGTACGGAAGGGGAATCACTCTATTTTTGACACCTACCATAGAAGAATTATCCTCATGCACTGGGAATCACCCCAACTACACTTGGTCAGCTTTCGTCAGGGTTTACATCTAGCAACATTAGTGATTAGGGTAATGTATGCAAAAATTCAAGCCAAGGTAGTGATGAAATCCACCGTTGGTCTTGATCAAGTGTTGGGGTTTTAAGACCAACTCCTTGATGTTTAGATTATCACGTGGTGTGTGGGGTTATTTTTACTTTCACAAAGAAAGAAAACATGCAGTAAAATTTTCTATGCAAACAAATAAATAGAAAAATCATAGAAACAGAGACAAAAAATTACAGAGGATGTTTAGAAGACCTACATCTTCTCTGTCCAAACCGAATGTCCCTAAGTTTCTACTCAGAAAATGCATAGAGAGATAATATTCCTAGGGTGGGATGAATAGAAGATTTGTATTCATCATAGGGTGGGATGAATGCCTTATTCATCCCGGGGTGGCACAAATTCTAGTCTATATTCGTCACAGGGTGGCACGAGCAGCAGTCCAGTGCTTGAAGGATTAACACCTACAAGCAAAAACACAAAGTTTTGATCAGAATTTTGATCCCAAAATTAGGTGACAGAGTCCCACCATGATTTACATTGAAATAACTAAGGATACGGAAGCAATGGCATGCCAGGTGCGATGCAAACAAAAGCATACAAAACACTAAGTCCTACGAATGAAGAAAAAGGACTGAAGTGCATGAAAATGGAAAATAAACGAACTGAAACGAGATATAAAGCAAATGTAAAGTGTAGAATATTTTATTAATTTTTCTTGATATCAAGTTACAATATGTCTCCCCCCTTTTCAGGGACTAGGAACATTTGATACAATTGTTACACCACCGGATGGTACGCTTCCCTTCGAGATCTTTCGTGTGCCCAAATTTCAAATGGGTGGGCCAAATGTCACTGCCTCTTGCATGAATGTGTCTATAGTTCCTTTATTCCCCTATTGTGTAGAGATCCTATATTCAAAGAAATAGCAAACAATTAATAGCACCTGCGTATGAAGGGAAACATGCAATCCCCAAGGCCTCAAGTCTCCAGTTAATGCATGCATGAAATAATTAAAAAGGTAATAAAAACATGTCAAAATAAGATGAAATTTTTGCAGAAGCACGAAAAAACCATCATGAACACACTGAAAAAGGATCAGTCGAGAAATTTGTTGTTGATTTCTAATCGCTCTGGGGTGGGACGATTAGGACTGTCATAAAATTCCTGAAAGTGACCTCCCAAATTTCCCATATAGATGCCTCCAAAACACCTTCAAAGTTGGATTTAGGCAAAAGAGGGCATTTTGAGATGACCCAAAAGGTCGGATTTTGCATATTTGGCCTCGATCACCCTGTATCTGAAGATGCTTCCTGTATGTTAGTGAAAGCGAAAAACAATGAAAACATAGTCAAAACTCATCAGAATGGCATGAAATTTGAATTGCAGCATATATGAATGACATAAAATAATATGAAAAATAAATAGTGAGGAAATCTACTACAAATTTCTAATCGCTCTGGGATGGGGCGATTGGGACTGCAGCAATGCGGGGGTCGCTCGGGGGCAGGACGCCCACTGTTTGGGGCTTGGTTTTGGCACCAATCCACTTGGGATGGGTCCAAAACCTCCTAGGGGGTTGTTTCAAAAAATTGGATGGGGTATTGTGGCAAAATGTTTGGATTTTGGGTCCGGATTGCGCTTCCAATGTTCACCCAATAAACTCCCTTCCAAAAGAGAGATCAAGGATGTAAGAAGCACAAGTGAGGGGTGAGGATGTAATTTGGCAGCACTCTGTTGCTCCAAATGTTTTTGCTTTGTTATTTTTTTGGGTGAGAAGACTCACCATTTTATAGACCTGAAGGTTTACTTTGAATGTGCATGCAGGGGCGCCACTTTGCCATCATGCCTTCCCAGGGGAGAAAATATTCCTCCTTGATTAAGGGCTCCATTAATGCCTCTATAACTGCCTCTTTGAGCTCAAAAATTCTCACTCATACTCCCATGCATTGAAGGTGGAGTTTAGTGGCGGATCTGAGTTGCCATTTGTCAAGGTTTGACCTTTTGCACGTCAAACCTGCTATTTGCCCCACCCTAGAGTGATTACTGCTAATCGTCCTACGGTGGGGTGAATAGCATTCTATTCTCCCCAGTGTGGAACGAGAAAATATCAGGGTGCTTTAAATGTGCCAAATTGACCTATGACCTTCCAAAATTTCTTTGGGAGTGGTTAGGACCATTGTTTAACCTCTCGGGGCTCCCCTAGGGGCTATGTATGCCATTTTGGTCAGTGCTTGTATCCACATGATCAAATTGGTGTTGTTTTGGTGTCTTCAGTAACAACCCAAGTATACTCACCTGGTTGTACCATTCATTCTTACTCATTAGTAATAGGAATTTTTTTTTACAACATGGTTCACCCTATGGTTATGTTTCCAAGTTAACTGGTTTAATTATCACCCAAAGTAAGATCAAATTTAAGTACAAGGTATATTCAACCACATTTGGGTTTAAGAATCACTCTAAATGATTCCCCAAGTGGATAAGACTAACTAAATCTTATGAAAGGTGCCTTCTCATTTATCATTCTCTTGTTTTGAAATGAGTGTAGAACCATGTATGGGATTATCTTCTAGGGCCCATAACACCTAAAGTATGGATGCATACTCTCCCCATCCCTTAACATGATGAACCTCGACCTAACTAGTTGACTTGTTCAAGATATAGCATACAAGGGGTTAGTGGGTATATATCTAGTACCTAGATGATTATCCTCTCACCTAGAGTTAGCTAGGGTTATGCTATTACACTAATATTAAACTTACTACACTTGGCCATTTATGACTCATGACTAATTATCCCATACCAATCATCATGGACTAGACTAGTATCTTAGCCATTCTAGTCTTCTCATAGTAAAAATGGTATAAGGACCTATCACTGTACTTCCCAAGTAATGACCTAGATATGACATCCCATATCACCCCTCTTTACTAGTTTTGACGGGGTCACTTATCCCGACCTATTCTATGAGAAAATAATTGTTATCGAGTCGCAAGGGCTACCAAATCGTAACCATAAGTTCTAGTTGTTATAGAAATATTCATCATTTCTTGATGAGTTGACTATAGATTAAGGTATTCTTAGAGGAAATTTGAATCTCAGGTTTACCTAATTCCCAAATCAGAATAATTTTCTCTCTCTTAATTTCCCATGTTCCACATATTCACTTAGGAGGTTAATATTAATAATCCCAGTATTCATGTGAAACCACATTGTTGGCTATGCTAGAAGTAATAAACATGATTACATAATCCTCAATTAATTTGGCATTGAACTTTTACTATAAGTGCCTTATACTAATATGTTATGCTCTTAAGTAGAAGTGCCTATTTATTATAACTACAAGTTTAAAAGTCAACCTACTCCTTTAAAAATTATAATGCTTTATAATACTCATAAACATTGAATTAATCTAAAGAAACTTCCATTTAAGAGCAACTAATCTCTACTCTACTTAAATTTTATAGGATTTAGATATTTTTTTAAGAAGAACAAATGGACTTATAACAACAACACTCACGAGTTCAATAATTTTAAGGATGGCTACATATTTTCTAAAATTACCTCCATAGTGTTTACAAGGTTAAAACTATTCGACATCCACGCACCAAAAAGGGCACATACAATACTAAGATATTCTGGCACATACAATACTAAGATATTATCTATTATTTGTTATTACTCTCCTATGGAAGACAACATTGTCTAATATTGTTGATTAGGTAACCTCTTTAACAATAAATAATTAATATATTAGAGAATTGAGGTCAAGCCTAGCATTCATTTATTATTATATTATTTCTTTTAAAATAATCATGGTCTAAAAATCTCTGAGTTCACCCATAACTAAGAGTTAACTTCCTATTCCATATGCTTCAAAAATATGTTAATGAATCTTACACTTTTGGAAAATAAAAGGGTTTTATATTATACTATATCTTTTTCTTTGGTATAGGAATTTCTCATTATACACTACATAGATTCAAGACATTTAATTTCATTGAATTGGGATATCTCTACTCAACAAAAGAGTTTCAATTAAATATCTAGTCATAAGAAACTTACTTATACAAGGGTGCATCAACAATTTTAAGAAAGATAACTATTAGTCAACATTTATACTCATGTTTTACTCAACCTAGAACATATCATGCATGTGACCAATTAAAATAAATTAATAAGGAGGTAATACAACTTACTATTTCAACAAATGTTGAGTAATTAATAAGAAATAATCTCTTAGAACTATACATGTAATATTTGTAACTTTAAATACTCTGCAACATTATATATGCATTTTTCGGTTCTACATTGTAGTTTTATTGAGTCGTGAATGTTATTCTAATGGAATAAATAACAAAAAACTTTTTTATGTATCTTATATTATGTAGATGGACATAAGACTTTTGTGACAAAACACAAATATTTCGATAACCCGTTAAAGAGCTTATTTAGAGATAGATTACTAAAAATAATAATTTAGCAAATAGTTTTGTCCAAGAGAGCATTGAAAAGATTATCTACGTGAGCCAAAAATTGTATAGAAATCCTTGTATAAATAAAACAAGGTTTCATATTTGATTTCTTTCTATAGTGAGTTGTACGAAAACTCATCTCACCAACTATAGTTTCATAATAGAATTTTACATGCAAACATTTAAAGAATGTTCTAATATACAACCTAGGCATTTCTTCCTTTAATTTTACAATATCATTCTATTTTACATTAAGTATCTCAATATTATAAGAGAACTATCTAAAAACACAAGCATTAATTTTCATATCATCTCACCCAAAATTAGCTCTCCATACCTTATGAGCTTCCAAATGGGAAAATTCTCTAGTTCCAATGCTAGAAATGAGGCCTCATTCCATACCACATCTAGATGAGCTACCACCTCCAATACAATCGACATTGATAGTTTGCATAACAACTCGGTTTGGGATCAGAATGACTCTTATGTGTGTGCAAGAGTGTGCATGACTAATTATGATAATGCAATTTCTAGATTTCTTTCAATCTAACTAGATGCATGCAACGAACAATTATCAATTTACAAATTATTCCATAAGAAGGCATGTAGACAAGATTGACCTATTTTTATTACACTCATTGAAACATATAGGTAGATAATCATTAATCTATATACCATCATGGATAGTCAAACAATATTTTTTGAAAGAGTACCCAAAGTTGCTACAGATCACACTCATTTGGCATCACAAAATTATATACACTGGACACCAAAGTGATAGGTAGTTCAAGGCATTTGAGTGGTCAGTGCAGGCTAATTACATAAGGGTTTTCAAAGTATCCAACTAAGAACTCATGCAATAGAAGTAATTTAGCATCAACATAGAAACAATTTCACTTGACAGGAATAATTCATAAACAATTTTGAATTAAAGAAATCACCATAAGGCAACCATCCATCTAGATTTGCATTCCAGAATAATTATATTACAACACATGTTATAGTCTTTCTTTTTCAAAACAAACACCCATTAATTATTTCATACAACATTATTAAGTAACAATAATTCTGGCCTATACTATTAATCCTAGAGTCTCACACTATCCTTTTTACTTCTCGAGTTTCTTCTTCTATTTTCTTAGACATTGTTCTTCCCCAAAACTATCATAACCTTCCATAACATACCATCCTCTTTTTTTTCCATTCTCCATAAATCAAGAATCCTAGAATCACACCTCACAAAGATTTCACGCACAATGCCAAGTAAGAGTGGGGTTAAAACAAACCATATCATGCACATTTCCAATCATCATGACAAAGCATAGAAAGGTTCAGTTTTATTTTCATTTTATTCTATATCATCCTATTTCCTTAGCAATAACCATAGGCACACACTCAAAAATAATAAATCAATATAAAAATTATGTTTTATTAAGCTTTGGTGTTATTTTTATTTATTATATTATATATTTTATAATTTAATTTTATTTAATAATAAGCATACAAATAGTTTTTTAATTCACCACATAATAAAGAGTGGCTCCCATGCCCATGGCATTTTCATTACCACCAAAAATTATATGCATGCATTATTTTACATCAAACAACAAGCACACATTCAAAACAAAGCACACACATAGTGCAAGTCACTCATGACACACCTATATAATATGTAATTGCATGAGCTTCCATGTACTCACGATGCGATTCATTGTTTACCACTTATATTTTTTTGTTGACCTTCTTCTATCTGTTGAAGAAATGCACTTGGTCTTGCATGCACAATAGCCATCAGTAGTACCACATTCTAGAAGAAAAAAGCTAAGTATAATTCACCAATTTATCTATAATCATTAATGGTTCTAGGAGGGTTGTTACACCTCTTCTCTAACCTTAATTTAATAAAACATGGAATGCAAGTCTAGTTTTGTAAAGTATCTACAACCATGTAATTCATCCAATAAATGGTTTATAACAAGGATAATAAACTTATCTTTGGCAGTGATCTTGTTGAGAGGAAACAAATCAAGATACATGTGTCATGAGTTATCCTTATATTGTACCATCATCAATAGAGAGGAATATAGATTTATTCTTAGATGGATGATTCCTTGCTCCAACATTTCATAAATTAGTTTCTCAATTTTTAACTTTTGGTGCTAGGGGTAGTGGTAAGGACACACATTAGGATGTTAATTATTTTAATAAGGTGTATGGATGATCATGTGAACTTAGGAGGTAGATTCATGGGCTTACTAAAGAGCTCCTCATAGTAATCCATACTATTCTATAAATCCAAAGGAGGAGTTGTAAGAGGTAACTCTGAAGGTTGAGGATCCTTGTAATTGGCTTGGGTAGAGAATCTACAACCAAATTTCTTCAAAATATTTTTCATGCTATATGAACTAACCACCTTGGAGGAAGGGGGTTATATTATTGGATATAAATGATCCTTCCATTCCCTATCCACTTGATATATAAGTTTTATATATTAATAGTAACATCAACAAGCTGAGATAGCCATTGTATTGCCAATATGACATCTAAAATATCTAAGTTCATGGAAAATTTATTTCTCACCCAATTATAATCCCCTATTTGGATGTTAACTTTATCCATTTGATCCAGATACTGAGTGATACCCTTATTTAGAAGTAAGACTTAAAATTTATACTAATTTGAAGTATTTATATACAAGCCCAAGGAATTTGTTGTCTTGGTATCTATAAAGTTATGTGTGCTATCTCAATCAATCAACACATTGGTACACTATCATATATTAAATCCTTATACTTTGATAATATTTTGAGCTTGATCCCCATAATAATATGAGTAAAGAGAGAAATGGTATCATACTCATGTTCCACTTCATCTACTTCTACTAGTTGCTCCTACTATATTGAATATTCATATTTATATATTTTTTTGTTCACCTTCTCCTTGAGATTTATGACATTCTTTATAGGCTTGATTATAGGGATGGTAAAAATGACATTTGAAATAGAAAAATCCTTGGGAATTCTCAATATTGTGGTAAGGACAATAATCTTTGAAGTCATGTCTATATTGGAGACTAGAATCTTAGAGCTTCTATTCTACTACTAAAGATATGTAATGAGAATCATCGAGAGTATAGGAATTGAGCATATTTTCTTCTTGCTGAATTTTATCCTTAAGACCATGGTAAAAACCTAAGACCACCACTATTAGATTCAATTGGTGGGTGTAGGTGAGAATACTAGTGAACTTAGAGAAATACTTGAATATTTCTATTTACTTTATGTGAATAAGATAGACCACATATGATGTGGAAGATTCTTTGTTGAATATTTAAAATAAATGTTCATTAAATTCAGGCAAAAAAAATAGGACCTCCATATTGGAGAAGCTATCACAACAACCATTGATGAGCTTGGGTTCCTACCTTAGTAGTTACTAATGTAACATGACCAAATTTAGAAACATGGTGCAAGTAGATAAGGCTTTCTATCTTGGCCAACCATCCTTGAGGATTGATACCTTCAAAGGTGGACATTATGATTAAAGGAATAGTAACATAATAAGGTCATCCAAGGAAATTAGAAGCATTTCCTTCCATGGAATCCAAATTATAATTAAATTCCAGGTTGAGCACAAATTGGGCTATGACTATGGGGCGAGGAAGAACACTAGTCGGGCAAGGGGTGAACAATTTTGGCACCATTTGAAAATAGGAATGATATTAGTGGATATTTGTAGGACTATTTTGATGTTATACAAGGACTTTACAATAAATTTATTTTTCCCCAGTCTTCATAATTGAAGTAATAATTTATTCTTGATTCAAAATATATGTACATAGTTTATGGTCAATTGTATTGGGAAGAAGATTACTAATTGGATGAGTAGTGAAAGGAATGATCAGGGGAGGGTTATTAGGAGGAAGAGAGAAATAACCCAAGGTATTGGGTGGGGGTGAAGCTATGGTATTTAAGGAATAAAGAAGATGTTGGTTAAGACTATTGATATTTGAGGAAGTATTTGTGATGCTTACAAGGATTTCTAGGTTGGCACTTATTTCTAATTATACGAACATCCTCTAAATAAATAGAGCATCATAATAAATCATTGACTCATACCTAATAGTAGTGGTTGTAGGTTCATTCATGCACTAGGGGAAATTGAAAAACTAAAAATAAAAACTTGAAATGCTACTAAAAAATTCGAAACACCTCTTCTTACCTTCTAGAGAAGTGTTATTAGAGGATTGTGTTCTTAGTCTTGTTACTATTCTATTTTTGAGTACCCTATCGATGATACAAATGTTTCATAGCTTATGACTATTTTAACTCAGCCTTAATTGGTTTAGAATGAATATATTCTTCTTAGCTAGAAGATATAACCTTATATAATTCTTACAAGCATATAGCCTTCCTAGAGGTAAGACTATCTTACGTATGATAAGCATAACCATGAATTTTAAGGTAAATTACATCCCATACATCAAACTAAATAGCTAGTTTAACTAACAGATATAAAATAACAAAAACAACACTATCCACTACTTGGGAATATGAGCCATGTAAAACATATAGACATAACAATTTCCTCTAAAATAATACAAAGAATAATGGTACATCACTAATCATTCAATCATGGAGCAATAAATGCTAAATCTAATCATGATGTACTAAAAGTGTAATCCCACCATCTCAATACACGTATAACTAGTGATTCATTTTTAGATTTGTTGCTTCATGAACAATAATTGATCAAGTGTTAATTATATTGATTTATCATATGATAGCATATAAATTTTCACTACTAATAAAATTTATGGATAAAACATAAAAAAATATAATAAGATCAACATAAGATATATATATATATATATATATATATATATATATATATATATATATATATATATATATATATATATATATATATATATATATATATATATATCTTATGTTAATCTAATGACTATTATACAAAAATTAAATTGGGGTGTAGTTTCTAAACTAATATGTCATCTTGATGATGTGATGTAGTAATGTTATCTTAATAGTAGAATACTAATATATCATTTGGTTGTAGCAATTAATATACAAGTAGGTGACTATCTATGTTTAATTATATTGAAAATATTGAGTTTAAAACTATAGTATTATTCTCGTGTAAGTTTTTTTAGATTGGTTATGGAGAATGTAACCTTTTCATTAGACTGAAAAGGTTACATTCCCCATAACCAATCTATAAAAAACCTTACATGAGAACAATACTATAGTTTTAAACTCATAATATTTTCAATATAATTAAACATAGATAGTCACCTACTTGTATATTAATTGCTACAACAAAAGGACATATGGGTATTCTACTATCAAGATAACATTACTACATCAAATCATCAAGATGACATATTAGTTTAGAAACTACACCCCAATTTAAGTTTTGTACAATAGTCTTTAGATTTACATGAACTAGATTGGTAGTTATATTGTACTAATAAGTAAACTAGTTGTTCATCTTCATGAAGAGTTCAATCAAGAACAATTTCTCTCCAACCAAATAGTGTAGTACAAAAAAATTGTAGTCATGATAAAAGAAGTTACATAAGGAAGCCAAGTTTCTAATATATTTAGACTTATATCTACTAACCATCAACCTTGATTTGAACACACCCTAGTGAATCCATCCAATATTTATGGTAATCACATGCAAACCTCATAAGTAAGATATATGTGAGCCACCATCCAGTTACCAATGAACCTCATGGAATTTTACCTATGAGTTGAGAGGAGGGAGAATATCATTGGAACAATTTACCTCCCAACCAAATTATTCTCACATAGTATATCCCTTAAATTCTATTTCCTACCTAAGAGAATAGACCCTTCAACAAGGAAATCACATATAGAGAACCAAGATGTTAGAAAATGAACTTGTAGATGTATAAATATATCTACATGATGTCGCTCATACCATGCAACTTAACAAATAGTGGATACATTCTAAAAGCATTACGTCTAGACACATATATTCATCCAATCATCTCAATGCAACCTATCTACATGAAGTAATACACTGATGTAAACCATGAATATAATGATTACTTTAATCATAGTTATGCCAAAATTTCTTATCAAAATATATCCAGTTGATATATTCCTTAAGGTATTATTTACTATAAATTGTTTAGGCATATATCAACACTCATTCTCAAGCATATCACCTATACTTTCATCCATAAAGGATCTATTTTACAAGTAGTATACAAATCATCCATGTGCTCCTCTATCTATATACATCTTCCCCTCTATTTCACTAGGTCAAAATTTCTATTTTCTTTTAGGGTGACTTTAGGATACCCTCCCATATATGCAAAACAACAAGGATAAACTAATGATTTATTTATAATGGTGATATTGCAAAATATACTCCCATTTAGACAAGACACTAGTATAGAATATTAGACCCTATACAATGATTCATGGCCAAGTATACATTAATCTTAGAAATATATTAATTTAGTATAGTTTCTCATACCTATTGAGTCATCCTCAACACAATACTAGTATAAATGACTAAAAAATTGCTCTTCCTACTTGGATTGGTAATTGAAAAAGATATTTATATAACATTTAGTGATTGGTTTTCAAGGTAACACTCCAACTAGTCTTGGTGTCAAGTGTAGGTCTTGTACGTTTATGATAATAATTCATCATGGAAGCACCCAATTAAACTACTTATGTAAATGTTTTTTATCAATACAATATCCCAATTTATCAAAGCACAACTATTATGTTACACAAGGCCTTAGTAAGAATTGAATTTAGTTTGAACATGTATATAATATGAATTCCGATGCAGACTTCCAATTTATCCAAGCTAGAATATGATAATCACTGCATTGTTTAGTATAAAAACAAGATAATTATTTATGTTGACAATAAAAAATGTTTCCAATTTGTCCATGCATAAAAATAGATAATATATTTCTTTAATAGTCAATAATTCTTTTAGTTTTTTCTAATACAAAAACATGATAGTTATCTTTTTGATAGTCAACTTTTCTTTTAGTTTGTTCAAAGACAAAAATAAGACAATGATTTCTTTGACAGTTAATAATTCTTCTAGGTTTTTCAAATACAAAAGCATGACAATATACTATGTAATAGTCAAGAATTACTTTCATTTGTTCAAAGAAAAAAATATGATAATTATTGTATGACAATCAAGAATTTATTAAAAAAATAGGATAATTATGTTTTTGATAGTCATGAATACTTCTATTTTATCCAAGTATAAACAGATCATTAACTCAATCTTGACAACAAGAATGATAACTCAAGTTTAATATTCAAAATAATAACTCATGTTTAACAACAAATATAAGAACTCACGTTTGACAAGAAGGTCAAACTAGTAGTACAACAACCATTCATATCACTATAGATATTAATATACATGCAACCTAGGTATTGAGTTCATTAACTTCTAAGTTGACCTCACACATAGATTTAAAAGTATACTACTTGTAAACAAGTAGAGAGTTAAATCATAGTTTTAGTATCATAGTTCCTTGGTTTGACTTCACAACACAATAAATTTCCATGTTGGAAATATGATGGTGAGCAAAAGCTTAGTGGAAAAATGTTAATTTAGTCATTCAGTTCAAGATTGTAACTATAGTTGTGCATATTATCTATCATTTTAGTTAGGTAGTGGAATTTACAACTAAAGGGAAGTAAAAACTATAGCTATGGATATTATCTTTCATGTTACTCAGGTAATGGAATTTATAACTAAAGGAAAGAAAAAGTTGTAGTTATGCATGTTCTCTATCATTTCAGTCATGTTGTAGAATTTATAACTAAAGGGAATTAATTATAGCTATATATATTAACCAAAATAATTTTAATGACTGCAACACAAGTGTGCATTTGGCTTAACAAAAAAAATTGTTGTGTAAAATTTCTTTGTGTTTTGTAAAAGAGTAGATTTCAATTTGGTATTAGAGACATTGCTAGTGTTTGGTTAGAGTGAGGTTGAGTACCTAATATTTCTAACCATTGATCATATCCAAAAATAACTTCCTTCCTATTCCAAATTTTAGTGGAAAATATTATGACTACTAGAGCATTAAGATGAGGATATTGTTGACTAGGAAAGATCTTTGGGATATTGTTGAGGCTGGTTATGATGAGCTAGTAGATTGGTCTATTATCCCACATAATGATATATAAGAAAAGAATAAGGCCAAGAAGAATAACTCTTTGAAATTGTGCCAAATTGAGGTATTGCATTTTGGGTGCATGATTAGTGATAGTCAAAACCCTTAAAATGTTGTGTTATGTGTAGTAGTATGGTGAATTAGTTATCAAGTCAAAGATAAAGTGAAAACATGAAGGAATTGAAAACACTTGTGTTGAATATATTTGTGATGTTGCTATCATTAAAAAAATGTGTTGAAGGTCAAAGTGATCTATTCAACAAGGTTAGGGTGAAAAAGTGTGTGTACATAATAGTTATGGGTAAGCCATAAAAAACCTTAGAGGTGGTTGGTAGAAACCATTATTATGGAGGTGGTTGAAATAAATCAAATATATTAGAGGTGGTTGAGAGGAACCACTATGTATGCACGTGGTCAAGGAAGGCCACAATGAAATTGGTGGTTATTGATTAACCACATTAAAATCCATATGTGATATTGTTATAGGTTATCCAATTGAAAACCCTTGGTGTATACATGTTGATCGATTAGGATGGAGAGATATCCATAGAGAACTAGAGAGAAATGTAGTTATAGTGTGGGATGGAGGTGTTACAAAAAAATACAAAATGATCATAGAGAGGGTATCATAATAGATACATTAGAGTGGAATATTTGATGAATACCTTGTTGTAAATGGGTACATAATTATCCATAAGACCTAAATACGTAGGAAATACCTTGTTGTGTTTGTGGGTGGTTTGCAAGCCTTGGAAAAACAAATTATAGAGAGGGTTTTAGATAGTAAATTTTTTTATGTGAATTATAGGATGCATTATGTCATTATACAAATAATAAGTTGTATTATGTCAATGACCACTAAATGATAGGTATGGTTGGATATCTATTTAATGGTAATAAGTGACTAGATAATTAGATGCAACCATTCCTCTAGAATAAGATATAAAAATCTATAAATATTTTTCCATGGATGAAGTGTCTACATGCAAATATTTTTGTTATATTTGTACATTCATGTAAATAATCTTGTTTGTTGTGTATATTTTTCATTATTGTTTATCTATATTTCTCTCTACATGTATTATTTTGGATGTGTTTCACAGTATCCATATAGTTATAGCAATAATAATTGAGACTTATCTCCCCAAGAACCATTGGATTGATAATTTCCATGGATCTAACCAACCTTTTCTAAAAATTGAGGTTGATTGAAACCAAAAATGTTGGGCATATTTACTAGCTATAGTGTATCATATGCAAAAGGACTTATCTCCACATTCTTCGTGGTCCCCAATTATTTTTTTCTTTCATTTATTCATATCATAAGAGGCTCCAACAAGGTTGATTTCGATCCATTCAAGTTGATAAAGCATGGTTGTTCAAATGCCTATCTTTATCTACCTCACACTTTTCATATTTAATTAGTAAAAGAATTTGACAATGCAATAAATTCTAATAATATACAAGCTATATACTGAGTTATAATATAAGGTCAGACAAGCTGCAAAGTCATATTTAGAGTTTGCACAATAAATTTAAAATATTTTAAACAATAGTCTAGCACCTCATAAAATATTGGAAGAGAATTGATACAATAAACATTTTCCTTATTAAGACATAATCTATTTTAACAACTAGTTATCAACTAACCATAGTATAACATATTAATCTTTTTTTGGATTAACCTATTAATAACTTAAAATATTGAATACAACATTTGAAAAGTAATAAAAAATATGATCTTTTTATTTTTTAAAATTAAATCCATATTTTATAAATCTAATGTATACACATGTATATGAAATTAAGTCTCGAATCCATAGAGATCAACATGCCAAATCTATATTAAAAAATCTATAGGACCATACAATTTATAATTTTTTAAACAAACTATACAATGCAGAGTTTTGGATAACACAAACTATACAATTTATATTATGTATTTTTATAGTTGGTATATATTAATTTTACACATTTAAAAACACCATCTCATCTCATATTTATATATGCATCTCATGGTTGCTGGATATTTCTAAACATTTCCTTTTATTATTATTTTACCTAACCTTCATTTCATTAGAATGTATAAATACACTCATATAACAATATATAAGATGATTTTTTAGTTCAACACTCTCTCATATATTTATCTTGTGAAGACCTAAAGATCCCCGATAAACACGACTTAAGAATATAGGCCCCAACTACATCTTCAAATATTATCATTGATTACATGCTCATTTACAATGTGAGTCTTCATCAAGACTTTCATTCATACCTCTATGTCATGGTACTCACCACTATGACAATATTATTGCGACTCATGCATCAATGTGATGTAGTTGTAATTCTTGATACCTCTTCATCATCATAATATGTCATGTGTAACCTATAACCATGACCAAGTTATAATATGATTTCTCTAGACCAACCCCATTTTTATGGTTCCTTTCAACCACATCCAAACTTTATGGTTTTATCAACCACCTCTATGGGTTTTTAAAGTGATTTACATATAACTATTACATGCATAAAATTTTCTCACCACCATGTCTATTACCATGGACAACATCAACTTGCCCTTCATCCTGACTATCCAATCACCTTGAAGAACATAAGCTTATACTGAGAGGGGGGGTGAATAGTATAAGACCACCTTTTACTTTTTTTACAAATCAATATTATTCAATGTACATATAGAAATATCAATAGGAGTAATCAAAGCAATGCCCAAATCACCACACTCAATAGAGACACCATAATTTACGTGGTTCACCCAATTTGGGCTACTCCACGGAGAAAATATTTTATTAAAATTTTCTCAATCAATCTCTTGGGAATATTTCCCTATTACAATATTTATGGACCTCTATCCAAAGGAGACACCAATATCCTAATTCAAGTTCATGGATCTCTATCCATAAGAGACACCAATATCCTAAAATTTGCTTTGGTTGGTGATCCTCTAGAAGACCTCTACCTCCACTACCATTAAAAAATGGAAATCTATCCATAAAAGACACCTGTCTTCCTTGCTCTGGCTGGAGATCTCTATCCTCAACTCTGTAACCTCCAAAGCTTTGTCTAAAATTTGTACTAAACACAGTCCGTTAGTCTAGAAAAAATATATCCTCAATCTCTGTCTCTGGTCTAGCACAAACCTATCCTCAAATATGCACCAAAATCTATCCTTGAATCTGTACTAAACATAGTCCTTCGGTCTAGCACAAGTCTATCATCGATCTCTATCCTCAAGCCTTAACTCAAATCTTGAATCAATCTCAAATCAACTCTTTTGGATCTACCCCAAACCTTAACTCAAGGTTTGAACAAATAAATCAATCAACTCTACTCTCAAGTCTTCTCAAAGACTTATCTCAAATATGCCTTGTAATCTTCCATAAAATATCACACAAATCTGTCCTCAAGTCCTCTATAGAACTTGTCTAATCTACTCAATAAGTTCTCACAAGAACTTATCCAAGTATTCTCTCAATCTGTATTGTAATATTCTATAAAAGCTTATCCAAATCTATCCACAAGTCTTCTCAAAGAGTTGACTCAAATATGCTCAACACGTCCACACTAGAAATTTTCCAATATCATAGAAACATAAAGATAATTTTTAGAGACTCAATATGCTATATACTTATCACAATGCTCAATCAATTTCAATCACTCTTTTAGAAACATACAGATAATTGTTAGAGACTCAATATGCTTCAACTCAATACTCAATCACTTTCTCAAATTAATTTAGAATAAAGAATAGTTTGTTTTATGGAATTTGAACAATCACTTCACATATCCACTTGACTAGGCTCAACCAACTCTACTCAACCAAACACTCAATGAAACAATCCTTGCTTATAAATCCTAGTCCAAGCATATGATCCTTTACTCAAAATATTTCCAATAATGCTTATCAAGCACTCTCACATAACAATGATACTCATGTTATTTTCAAACCCTAGTTCAAGTTCTTCACACAACCAATGGCTTCAACAACAATACTTATAAGAAAACTCTCACATAACAGTGATACTCAAAATCTAGTTCAAGTTCTTCACTCAACCAATGGCTTTCACAAAAATGCTTATAAAACAAGGTTTTAACAACAACTCTTTATTCTAGAAAACCTTGAAGCATTAAATCAAAACACTCAATAAGGAAACCCTAATCAAGTCCTTTCCACTCCAAACTTATTTTCTAGAAAACCAACCAATCAACTCAACTATGGAAGATGTGCTCATGCATTTTTCTTGATGATGAAGGAACCTCTAAAATATGCCACAACCACAAACACCTCTTTACTAAGCTCAAAGGAGTTAGAAGACACTAAGCTCTCTCAAATATACAATGCAAGTATCAAAACACACATACACCTTATCATTCCATCTTAAAGAAAGCATCCATCAACATATACAAATAATTAACCAAATACACCTTATAATCTCCTAATAATATTAAATACCAAGAATAATATCAATGCAATCTCCTTTTCAAAAATAACTCAATGGCAAGAAGTCCTCTTAACAATTTAAATTTCCAATACACCAATGTGACACAAATACTTTATTCAATAATAAAGCTAACTCCTTATTCCTCTAATTTACCAAAAATAATGATCAATTAAAAACCTTTTTAAATTCCTAAGACCTCATGTCAAACCTTAGGCAATATAAAAATTATATTCAAAATTTATTACCTTTGCCTTGGTGGAATTTGATCTCACGATGCAGCCTCAACCGTTGCCCTAGTCACGGCTCCAACCGTCACGCGAGCTAGGTGCTCGCTTGGGGAGTAAAGAGCACCACGTGCTCTATAAATCTCCCTCACTCACCTATGAAAAAATATGTGTCACTTCCTTAGGCACTTCCAACACAAGCACAACCAACAAAACAATGTTGCCATTGCGATTTGATCGTAGGTCACTTTGCATCCAAACACTCTAGCTGCTATCCACTTGCCACTAGGCCACGTTGCCTAGATGGCTCTTGCAATTCGACACTCATCGATTCATCCTTATTCGTTGACGCTCAAAACAATGTTCTCTTCTATTTTTCGCACGAGTTATCAACACATGATTGCATGCATTATAATTTGAACAAAAGGATGATTAAATGTCTCTAAGGCATAGTGTTTTTATATCGATTTCCTCCTTCACACATAAACATCGGCACTTCGATTTTTCTTCAAACTTAAAATGTCCACACTTCAATTTTTAATTTATTAATTTATAAATTATTTAAATTCTTTAGAATTTAAATTTTATAAATTAATTTTTACATTCGTTTGGCTTTATTAAAGCCTTCTCTCATTTTACAACTTTGTATAAATAATATTTAAATTCAATTTGAATTTAAATTTTTTATAAAATAACTATTAGAACCTCCTTTATCTTTTCAATAAGCTTCCTTGGATTTTTATGTAAAATCTTTTATTTTTGCTCACCATTGGTTTTAATAAAAACTCTTCTAACTTATGCTTCCACATAATATTAAAATATATTATGAAGCCCTTTTGCCTTTAATATTTGCATTATTCCTCTTGACATTTTGACATCAACGGTAGCTTATTCCTTGACATCAATGACAACTTTGACTCAAAATGTCCAACATACCCTTGCATAAATTTATCATGTAAAGACATAATTATTTTCCATAAACACAACATAGGAATATGGGCCTCAACTACCTCTTTGAGTCTTTGCATTGATTACATACTCATTTAGAACATTAGTCTTCATCAATTATTTCATTCATGATTCTATGTTATGGTACTCATCATGACAATCTTATTGCTACTCATGTACCAATGTGATGTAGTTGTAATTTTTGATACATCTTTATCATAATAAAATATCATGTGGAGATATTATAGTTTTTGTAATAGTTAACACATAACCATATCACATAAGATTTTCAAGTATAACCCATAACCACTATAAAATTATAATGCAATTTCTCTTCATAACCTCTTTTTATATGGTTCCTCTCAACCACCTCTATGTATTTTCTAAATAATATTTATTTTTCCTCTCAACCATTCTCATCCTATCATGCCATCATAAACATATCTAATATTTATCTAACTTAATGTAATGGACTTTGCTTTCCTATAAATAGTGTCATCATACATCCCCAAAGTATTGTTTCTAACAACATTATAATATGTAAACATATTTTAAAGACTAGGTTCCTCATACATGAAATCATTTCAATTTGATCTTAATATTGATGAGACATCGAGAGTTTAGCGCACATTATAGAGTTATATTATTTAATATTCAATAAAGCACTTTTTTTACAATGCAACACAACCTAAATACTTTTTGACATACATACTTCTACTCAATAGATGCCATAAAGATAAAAAGCAAAAAATACATAAAAGACCCATCACCTACACACTTTAGAGTCTTAAGACTTGCTTATAAAAATTTGTATGACCTGATATGATGTGAATGGACCATTTCACTAGAAAAATGACACATTACTTCTTGGCCAACCAAATATTATATTTTTCACTTATAAAGCACTTGGTTTTCCTCCATACATTCTCTTTATACATGCAACTATCACATTTTAAAGATCCATTGCCCACATACTTCAAATTATTCTGACTTGCTTTTAAAAATTTATATGATCTAATGTGATGTGGATGGACCATTTTACCACACAAATGACATTAATTCTTAACCAACCAAATATTTTTTTTTGGGAATCACTCAACAGGAACCCATAAACGCACACCTATCCCTTTTGGGTATATTGTGGTTGAACCTTGGACATCACCAAAGAAATGCCAAATTCTTAACCACTATCTTAGGTAGACAAATATTGTCTTTTTACTTATGAAGCATTTAGATTCCCTCCATACCTTCTCTTTATACATACAACTATCGTGTTTTAAATAACACTTTGCATTCACACATTTTAGAATATGGCATGCTTCTCATTGCCATCGTTAACTTCATATATTGATGGACATACACATTTAAAAAAAAACATTCATAACATATAATTTAATGTACACATTCAAAACCTTCATCATAAACCTATAATCACTCTTTAAAGTAAACCATTCTAAAAATACTTCCATACAAAATTGACATGCTATTATATTATAAGCTTCACAAAATTTTAAAGGTGGGATTACATTCACTACCCACCACGGACCAATAATTCATTCTAAAAAATTCACTCTTTTTTGTTAACACTATATCAATAACCTTGTCCAATGATCGATGTGGTAAACCATTTTAAAATTTTATTTTAATATTTTTTATTAAATTTTTTAAATAATTTTTAATCTGTTAAAAACAAAGTTAATAAAATTTCAATATTTAATTTTATTTATTATATATTTTAAATTTTTTTAATTTTTTTTTACTTCTAAATAAGATTATCAGAAGACACACATACAATGAATTTATTCATTATGTGTGCTTCATACATCCAACTATGTAAATATTTATAATGTTTAATTAAAAAAATATATTAAATTAATTTGTTAGATTTTTGAATCTTAATTTGTTAGATTTTTTAAAGCAAGATTCAAATTGTAAAAAATATCTAAACTTCGTTTATAAAATTTAAATACTTGTATTGTTAGAGTATTTCATTCACCACCTTGATGGGTGCCGAAAACCGTCACAACACTGGTCCGAAAAGAGTGGTATGTATGTTTATGTTTGTACGTTTGTGTTTATGGCCAAGATATTGTAGAATTGAGCGGGTCTTTGTGCTTTAGTGAAGGTGTTGGTAATACGGGTAGCATTCTTTTAAGTTAATGGGAGACGTTCCAGCTTCTACACCTAGACAACGAGAATTTGGCTCGGAATTATGGAATGAAGACTTGGTCGAGTCTTTAATACTGTCTTCTCAGGTACTATGTAATCCTTATTCAGTCATGTTGTGCATGTGGTATTGGAATTATCATTGGTTGAACTTTCAGATATGGTTTATGGGTTTTGTTTAAGTAAATTAAAAAATAACCGTGGTTGCATTCTGGATTCTGAGCTTAGCAGTGTACATGGAAAGTAGGAGACCAGAAGATGGACGAGGAGAAGGATAAGTGGATAGAGACGTTGATAGGGGAGACCAAGTGTATGTTTAATTTAATGGGGATGGCGAAACCAGCCCTTCTGCCTACGACACTGCTTGGGTGGCAAGGATACCCGCACTCGATGGTTCTCGCAGTCCTCAATTCTCTCAAATGCTACATTGTATTCTCGAAAACTAGCTGAGCGACGGTTCTTGGGGAGAACAATCGTGTTTCTTGGCTTATGGCAAAATTCTGTCAACTTTGGCATGTGTTATCACGCTCACGCTCTGGCTTACTAGGCACACACAAGTGTAGAAAGGTCGAGAATTATAAATTCAATTGGATTGCATTACATCTGTGTGTTTTAAGCTTTTTCTTTTATCCTTCATTCCCCACTTATGCTTTATTAATAAGAAAAAATCATGCAGGCATTGAGTTTAAAAAGAAATGTGCAGAGGAGGAAGCAGATAATCACCGACAAAATGGGTTTGAAATCGTGTTTATTTCAATGCTTAACGAAGCTAAGAAGTTGGGATTGGATATTCCTTATGAAGTGACCTTTGTAAAGCAGATCAATGAGATGAGGGAGACTATGTTAGAAATTAAATCAGATTTCACCTCACAAATTTTATCTTCGAAATCTGATAGCCGTATTTTCAAATGCTGGAAGTTATTATCGATAGTTGCAGTCGTTGGGTGACACTATACTCTTTAATTTAACAAGTGTCAAAATGAGTGTCAGAATGCTGGTGGGCCTTTCCCCAATACCCAATTATATATATGTATGATGTTGTTATCATTTAGAGACATATAAGAGTCGGAGAAAACACGAAAAAAGAAGATAAATGCTGGAGAGGCAAAGTTGAAGTTGCAGTCTTTAGAAACTTTCTGGTTGGTGTAACTTGCAATCTTTTTAAGTTGCAGATGTATGTGGATGTATTTTCATTTTCATAAATATAAACACAACAATGTTCATTGCTATATTTTCAATCAAATATAAAGTATGGAAGACACTCTTTGGATAATCAAACCATGCAAGAGTTGTTGTTCCTATTCTACGTTTACACAACAACCATAAATTTGCAATTCTTTTAGTAGCACATCCTTTCTTTTTTTTCCAGAGAACTCTCCACATAGAAGCTAAAGACTAACAACAATTTTCTTCATAGAATCCAGCATAATTTTAATCATAAAGGGAAGAAAAACACTTTTCATTTAATAACAGTCAGATAATTCATCACATACACACATGGAAGTGAAGAACAAACTGGAAACACCAATTTTAATTTCAATATTTAGCACACCAAGCAATAGGTACACTTAACAACACCACACTTTTTTTCCTTTGTAGAACCCACCAACGCATATCCAGAATAATAATCAATTATTAATTTTCTTTTCCTTTTATTTTTACTTCCCAAACTCAAGACCGACTTACCTTATCCCATCTTCAACTAGCCAGATAACTCAACAAATTTTGTTCCATCCCCGTCTATGTGCATTTCTAAACAAACAAGGCACTCCTCCTTGCCACTTCGTGCACACATCTGGCTATCATGGCTATTCAACGAAATTCGGCATACTTGCTAAAGCTTATCACCGATCTATGGGAAGTATATCTTCGTGCATGATTAATGGAATTAAGTTTTAACATTAATCACACCTTATGCTCTTATTATTACTCCTAGGTTGTAAAACAATATAAAATAGCATGTGCTTCAATACAAGAAAAACTTATTATTATTAATTTTAGAAAAATAATAATATTAATATTATAATATTTAACATATGAAAAACCTTCCCTTTTATCTAAAGAAGAAAATTCCAAAAGCATAAACAAGAAAAGTGGCTCTCATTGTCATTGCCACCTAACAACATTTATCAATCCACACCAGAAAATAATATTCAAATAAACATAACTCATGGAAGGATGCTATTTTACAATGCACCTAAATGATATGCAAAGCACGAGTTTCCATGTGCTTGTGAGCTGAATCATCACTTCCCTTTATAACCTTTTTTTACTGACTAGATTCCTTTCACTAATATCTTACAACTGTCCTTAACTCATAAAGACTATCAATGGTACCATTTTTACAAGAAAAAAATAGTTTTCTTTACTCCTTTACTTCTCCATAAATAATGTGAGGAGGGTCATTACATCCTCCCCTGCAAGAGATAAACACAATCCCTGTGTTTCAAACTTGGTTAAGAAAAAAAATTATTTTTAAATTGTTTCATATATTACATTAACCAAAAATACTCAAGCATTTTTTATTTATCACGAAGTATTGCATTCATATTTATCATTACAAAAATCACATCACGTTTTTCATAATGAAAATAGTTAAGAAACCCAACATAAGTTCTAAATTATTTCACTTAACAATACCAAAATATTTATTAGCTACTCTACTCAGCATCCAGTTCCATGTTCATATAGGTATACACACATCACAAAATTTATAAAAATTTAATGATAAGGTCTTCTACTCAAACAAATAAGGAAACTATTGTTGCATCTCTACCACGTCTTCCTTTGTAGCATTTCTATCTGAGTAGAGGTCCCACTAGACCCAACATTTATTTATGCTTCTTTTCCTCATATTATTGGTTCTAAAACCAAGCAAGCGAATAGGTCGAACCTCAATATTAATGGATTTGTCGTCTAAAATTTGGAAACATCCAAAACATGAGTAGGATCAGAAATATACTTTATAAAGAGGAACACATGAAAGATATTATAGATTTTGGATAAGCTTGGCAGTAGAGCTAGTATGTATGCTACAAGTCTTATCTTAGCTACAATCTCAAATGGATCCATGTATTTGAAGTCAAGATTGAAATATTTTATGGTGCTTTTAGTTGCTTTCACCCTTAGGAATACTTTATCTCCAAAAGAATATTCTTTCGGTGATCTTTTGAGGTTTTTGTAGCTCTTTTGGAATTTTATAGCCTCCTTTAGATTTTGCTAAATTATTTTTAATTGTTATTCCATTTCTTTTACCATTTTTGGTTCGATCACTACTCGATCTTCTGGATTATCCCAAGATAAGGGAATCCTGCACCATCTCCCATACAAGGCTTTGAAAGGTACTATACATAATTATGCATGGTAACTATTATTATATGCAAATTCTACTAGGTACAAGTAGTCTTCCCATATTGTATACTGATCCATGTAGTACATCCTCAACATATCTTCAAGCACTTGATTCACCCTCTTAGTATATCCATCCATATCTAGGTGATATGCAATATTGATATTTAGTTTGGTCCCTATTTCTTGATGTAGTTCTTGCTAAAATTTAAAAGTAAACCAAGAATCCCTATAGGAAATGGTAACTTATGGGAATCCATGTAGCCTTACCCCTTCCCTGCAAAACTTACTCACTATTGTGGGGGTATCATCTTGCACATTACCCATTATAAAATGTGTGACTTTGGTTAGTTTATCCACAATTACTAAAATTACATCATACCCAAATCCTGTTCTACTTTTACTTTTTGGTATTCAAACATTTGGCCATGTAATGGGTAATATATTTATTCACTCTAGGCCAGTAATAAGCTTTTTCAAATTTTTGCGTATTTTTGCTCTTCCTGGGTACGCAAAATAAGGAGTATTACGTGTACCCTTAAGGATTTTTTCTCTCAATCCTTCTAAATTAATGACTACCAACCTATTTATAGAATATAAAATATCATCCCTGAACATATATTCAATGTCTTTACCAGGTTTCTGCCCAACCTGATCCATACAAGATTGAAAAAAATCATCTTTCTCTTTCCATAACTTAATTTGATCTAACAGATCATATTGAAATTTTGCCATTGTAGTAATACACCCTCTCCTACTTAGAGCATCAATGACCTTATTATCCTTACCCTTAATGTATTCGATGCCAAAGTCATACTCCTCTAAGAATTCAATCCAACATCATTGCTTGGTATTTAATAAGGGTTGAGTAAATATATACTTAAGACTTTGGTGGTTAGTCTTCAACTCAAATGGTTTTCCCAACAAATAATATCACCAAATTTTTAGAGTATGCACCACTACTTCCAAATCTAAATAATGAGTGACATAATTAACCTCATGCCTCTTAAATTTTATGGATTTATAGGCTATAACAACATCATATTGGGTCAAAACCCCTCCTAACCCTTCAATTGATGTGTTTGTACATACCATAAACTACTTATCAAGGTCAGGAAATTGTAGGATTGGTACAGTCATCAATCTCTCTTTCAAAACCTGAAAAGCATATTCACATTGCTTGGTCCACCTGAAGCTTTTGCCTTTTCTTTGAGGATTTGTAATGGGTTGAGCAATTTTTTAAAACCCTCTGATAAACTATTTATAGTATCCTACAATTCCCATAAAACTTCATACCTCTGTAACATTAGTAGGTGTTGGCCAATCAATAGTTGCTTTAATATTTTTAGGTGTTGGACATTTTGAGTCCCTCAGCTAAGAGTTGTCATTGATTTCAAAAGGATCTATGTAAGTAAGCACTATGTTTGTGTTTCACAAAGACCTTCATGAGAAGCAAAGGTTTTCGATCAAAGGTTCAAGAAGGGATGCATGGCATTTGGTTCCAAAAGGAGCTTCAAGGGAAGATTTGCAAAATGTTTTTATTTAAAACTATGGATGATATATTTGAAATGGGTTTTTATTAATACCCAAGTTGCCTTTTCGTTTCATCTAAAAAGGTGCCCCAGTGATGGAGAAATTTAATTTTAAAGGTTTTATTTAAAACCATGGATGGTAGATTTGAAATGGATTTTTCTTAAAACCCAAGTTGGCTTTTCATTTCATCAAAAAAGGTGCCCCGGTGATGGAGATATTTAATTTTAAATATTTAGTTTAAATTTTAATTTTAAAATTAAAATTAAAAGTTTATCCATTGATGTCATGAAGGATGTTTAAAAAAGGATGACGTTTCCAAAACAAATGGAAGGCATATAAATATACCATTGAATTTTTAAATTCATTCATCCTTGCTCGTTGATATTTTTGCTTTGTATTTACAAAGAAAAAGATCTAGTGTTTTTCATTTAAGTGATGCAGCAAATATTAAATGGAGACAATGACCACTTACCAAAATGCATTGGGCAGCATGGCCTAGTGGCAGCTTGGATTGTGCAAAGGTGTTGGTGACAAGGACGTTGTACATTCGATTCCCGCAAGCATCATTTTTTGTTTTGTTCTATTGAGGCCCCCAAGGCATATACTTTTCACTTGGCGGAATAGGGTGAAGGATAAGAATCGGGTGGTGCTTCTTTTTCACCAACAAGCCTGCAACTCATGTGACAGCTTGGACGCGACTAGGGCATTTGCATTGGGGCAAGACGAGGGTTCGATTCCCCTCGAGGAAGGTATTAATGTTTTTAGTAATCTTTTATTTGGATTGCCTAAGGTGGAGTGATAAGGGGTAAAGGTGCTTCGTTAGTTGATTTTTTGAGTAACCTTAGGGAATAAGGTCATGATGGTTGTTTGGGTTGTGAATTATTTTTAATTGTGAATTTTGAAATTGTTAGGAGTAATAAGGATTTTTGATAAAGTTATTTTTAGTGAAAGTTATTTTGAGTAAGGGTTTTCTTTTAAAAATAAATTTGGTGGATGTTAAAATAAATTAGGAGTAATAAGGTGTTATTTGGATATTATTGTTTTGTTATTACTCAAGATGTCTAACCCTTGTTAAGAGTTGAAAAATAAAGTGTGTTGAGTGTGACATATTTAATGGACAACTCATAAGGCATCAAAAAGGTATAGTAATACTCTCCATTGATTTTATTTGGGTGGTTGATTTTTGAAATATCATTGGAGTGAAAAGGATTGATTGTGGTTTCCTTTTCAAAAGTGGTTGAGTTAATGGTTCAAGGTTTTCTAGATTGTGAGTTGTGATTAAACCTTGTTTGATAAGCATTGTTGTTTAGAACATTGGTTGAGTGTATGCTTCAAGGTTTTCTGAATTGAGAGTTGTGATTAAAACCTTGTCTTATTAGCATTATTGTTGAAGCTAATGGGTGATTCAAAGAACTTGAACTTGAGTTAGAAAAGAATATGAGTATCATTGTTATGTAAGATTTGTTGTTGAGCATTATTAAAAATATTTTGAGTTAGTTGATTCATGCTTGGACTAGGGTTTGTGAAAAAAAGTTGTTTCTTGAATTGATTGGTTTAGTAGAGTTGATTGAGCCTATTCAAGTGGTTGTTCAAGTTCCATGAAACAAACTATTCTATATTATGATTGAGTTGAAATTGAGCCTTGAGAATAGAACATATTGAGTCTCTAACAATTCTCTTTATGCTTCTATGAGATTGAGCTAATAATGAGATGAGTTGAGAATGCTTTGAGTTGATATTGGGATTTGAGTATAGAACATATTGAGTCTCTAAAAATTCTCTTTATGCTTCTATAAGATTGAGTTGAGTTGAGATTACTTTGAATTGAGATTGGAATTTGAGTATAGAACATATTGAGTCTCTAGCAATTCTCTTTATGCTTCTATGAGATTGAGTTGATATTTGGTTGATTTGATTTGAGGTAAGTCTTTGAGAAGGCTTATGGATTATTTTTGTGTAAGATTTTATGAAATATTGCTATGAAAATTTGAGAAAGTCCTACAGAGGATTTATTGAGCATATTGGGACAAGTTATGTGTGAGCTTGTTGAGCATATTTGAGAAGGTTTTGAGTGAGACTATTGAGAAGATTTGAGAAGGTTCTGAGTAAGCCTATTGAGCAGATTTGAGTAGGTTCTAAGTGATCCTATTGAGTATATTTGAGAAGGATTTGAGTGTATTGAGCAGATTTGAGGGGTTCTAAGTGAACCTATTGATAGAGCTTTGGAGGTGATAGAGTAAAAAGGATAGAGTCTTAGTGGATAGATATCCAGCAGCCAGGACAATTGAAGATTGATCTGAGTGAGGAGTCTTCAAGTAGAGAGAGATCCACCAATCAGTGCAACAAAGAGACAGAGTCTTTTAAAAGATCACTAGCTAGAGCAGAAGGGAAAATAGTTCTCCTGTGGAAGAGATCCACAAACTTGAGATTTAGGGGATCAACATCTCATTTGGATAGAGGTCCATAAACATTGTAATTGGGAAGGATTCCCAAGAGATTGATTGAGAAAGTTTTAGAAAAATATTTTCTCTGTGGAGTAGCCCACATTGGGTGAACCACATAAATTGTTGTGTCACTTTTGTGGATGGTGTTTTGTGCATTGTTTTGATTATTGCTATTGATATTGCTATCTATACAATGCATAATATTGAATTGAAAAGAAAATTAAAAAGTGATATTATACTGTTCACCCCCCCTCTCAGTATAAGCTTGTGTTCTTCAATTGGTATCAGAGTGGGTTCCTTCTGAAGAGTTTTACAGCTTGAAGGAAAAGTGGTCTAAGAACACAATGGATCACAAGGATCAAAAGGATGTGTCCTTCAATAATGTAATACCAGTATTTGATGGAAGTGACTTGTATTGGTGTATGCTGATGAGATTTTGCCTGATGGTGCTTGGAAATGAAGTTTGAGATGTAGTGGAAATTGGATATGATTCTACAGTAAATCCTCCTATAGATAAGGAAGGTAGGATTCTAATGCATGCAAATTCAAGAGATATGAATACAATTATAAAAGGATTGGGTAGATCAGAATCTATGAAGGTTATCAATTGTTAAACAACAAAAGATATGTGGGATATACTACATGACATATATGAGGGTGATAAAGGTGTCATGAAAGCTAAGATAAAAAATATCAAAGGAGAATTTGAGAACTTAAGAATGAGAGATGATGAAAATATTCGTGAATATATCAGTAAGATTGATGAACTTGTACATGAGATGAGAGGTCTTGGAATGAAGGTTGATGAATCTGATGCTTGTGATAAGATCTTGAGAACTCTTCCAAAAATCTATAGTGAAAAGGTTTATGCTATAGAAACATCAATTGATAGTGATTCTTTGAAAAGGAATTATTTGCTTGGCATTCTTACTAATTTTGAGATATGAACAAAAGATCCTATTCCTTCGAAAGAAGCTGCATTCAAAGTGGACAAAAATAAAAAGGGTAAAAAGAAAAAATCGAAAAGTGAGTCATCTAGTGATGAAGAAGCTAACTATGGTAGAAGAGATAAAGGTTCCAAAATATTCATAGATGTAAGATCTATTAAGTGCTTCAATTGTGGAAAATATGGACACTATGCGATAGAGTGCAAAGATCCAAAGTACAACAGTGATGAAGAAAAACATGATCACAAGTACAAAGAATCAGAAAGACACAGGTACAATAATAAAGGCAATGATGGATAAAAAATATGAGGAAATAAGTTATTTCAAAGGAAAAAAAAAGCTACTATACGGATAATGCAAGTAAGTAATCAAATGATAGTGATGCTAGTTTTTCAGATAATGATAGTTTAGACACCAAAATAGCACCAATCCGATTATGTGACTACAAACACTAATCACATTGACACACATAGCCCCAAGGGCAGCCCCTAGAGGTCAAACAGTGGTCCTAACCACTCTCACATCAGTTTTGGAAGGTCAGAAATCAATTTGGCACCTTCAGGCACTCTGCTCAATATCCGTTCCACCTAGGGATGAATTCAAATTGGGATTTGCTCCTCCCTGGGATGAATTCATAATTCACTCCGGGGTGGGGCGAATTGCAGGTTTGATGGGCAAAAAGTCAAATATTGACAAATGGCAGCTCGGATCCACCACTTAATGCCTCCTTCATTTCATGGGAGCATGGGTGAGTGTTTTCGAGCATTAGAGGCTGTTACAGGGGCAGTCATGAAGCCCCTAATTAGGGAGGAATCTTCCCTCCCCTGGAAGGGCATGGCTACCAAGTGGCGCCCCTGCATGCTCATCCCCAAGAGACCTCCAGGTCTATAAATTGGTGGGTTTTCCCACCCCAAAAGAGAGGAAGATAGAGAAATTGTGAGCAATGAAGTGCTGCCATTTTATTTCCCCATACACCCTAGTGTGATTTGTACCCTTCACATCCTTGATCTCTTTTAGAGAGGAGGTCATTGGGTGACTAGCGAAAGGGTGAATCTTGAGCTCAAAACCCGATATTTGACCATAGTATACCACCCAATTTGCCAAAAACACCTTTTAAGGGATTTTAGACCCATCCCAAGTGGATTGGTACCAAAATCAGGCCCCAAATGGTGGGTAGCCCGTCCGGGCGCCCTGCTCTACTGCAGGCCTAATCGTCCCTTTTAGGAGCGATTGGGGATCTGTAGCAGATTTTGCTTTCTATAATTTTTGTCTTTTGCATTCAAATATATGATGCTTAGATAGGTTGTCATTTAAATTTTGTCTCGTTTTGAACAATTTTGATCGTGTTTCTATATTTGTTCGCTTTTACTAACTTATAGGTAGCGTCATCAGATTCCCATTTATGGAGGTCAAATTGGGAAAATCCAACCATCTGGGTCTTCCTAAAATTCCCCCAATTAGCTAACCCTAGGTTTTTAGGTCTTTTTGAGCTCTCTAGGCTAAAAATTTTGGACAACACCTTTTCGGCATTTTGTTGCAGGTGAATTCGTCATGCCCTAGAGTGAATTCAAATCGGCAAGGAATATCCAGACTGTTATTTTTGTAGTGCCCTCCTGGTGATGTCCTTATGTCCCTATAAAATTTTTAGAGCATTTGGATTCATTTAAGTCTCAGTTTAATTCATTTTTCTCATCTATTTATCGTAGGCTTGGGGATTGCATGTTTTGTTTTATCCGCAGGTGCTATTGATTATATTTTGTTTCTTTGAACGTAGGACCAAAACATCAAAGGAGCATTCAAGAATAAACATTCGTAGACATAAGTGGTGGTGACATTTTGGTCCGCCCATCTTACATGTGGGCATGCAAAAGAAGGAAGGCTATCCATGGATGTAACCAAGAGATGAATTTAATGCTCCTCGCCCCTAAAAAGGGAGGATGCGAATTGTAACCGAGTTGTGAAATACATCAATAAAATAGAAGGGTTGTTATTTCATTTGGGTTTCAATTCATGCTTTCTCTATTTCATGCATTTTAATTCCTAGGATATAGCGTTATGTTTAGCTTCATTTTTTGCATTGTGTTTGGAGTCTTTCCTTTCTTGTGTCCGTATCCTTGTTATTTTAGTGGCGATCATGGTGGGACCTCAGAGGATGAATTGGAATATGAGGTAGCACCATGGGACCCCTTTGAATCAGATAACAATCACTCATAGGTGATCCCCATGGATGATTATCAAGAAAACCTCTTGACAATGTTCCCCTTGGATGCTCTTATCGAGCAAGTGCCACTCCAAGGAAATCAAGCCCCACTGAAAAGAGAGAAAAAACCTCAATGGGGCCAGATCAATTTGCTTGAGCAAGACGAGCCTTCAATGTTGTAAGCAGTCGGAGCCAACGAAGGCCTTTGGATCTCCGATAGTGATTATGAAGATGAAACTGAAATGACATATCTTAATCACATGTGAAAAATGCGGCGACCATACCCCTTGGAGATTAATGACTTGTTTGAGCAATTAATCATAAGGCTTGGGCATGAATGGTACGTAGATCCAACGTGGTGGGACCAAGTGTTGGACCCGCTACTCTAGGCATACAAAGCATACCTTCCACCTAGAGACCCTATAGTGCCATCAGTGCCGAGGGCAGACCCTATCTTCTTATCCGCACATAAGGCCAATCCATTCGTGCCTATCCCTCTAGAACCAGATCTAGAGCATAGAGAGCATCTAGGATGTCCACGCACCCACACCCACGATAATGGAGACCAAAACCATTTCATCAACATGATCTCCATTGACTTAACCACCCCCATCCACAATCCGGCCGATCCAACTCAGTCATTATCTCTAGACATAGATGCCATAGAATGGGATCACATCAATTCCCTTCCATCCCCATTCGAGTACTAGCATTTTGATGAAATGCTCCATTTTACCCATGGGCCAACTCAGGATATCTGCCATGCTGAAGAGGGACCCGAGGTTCCTAATGATGATCTAAACTCAGCAAATGATATCCACTTGATCCCAACTCCACATCATTTGGAAGACGGATCTCACATGTCGATCAAGGAGACGACTGACGTAGACATCGGCTCAGATCCAATGAATCCACAGATCATCAAGCTAGGGGTAATTTTATCCCTCGAAGAGCAAGCCGACTACATTGCCCTTATCAAAGAGAACAAGGAGGTTTTTGCATGGTCATACAGAGACATGCCAGGACTAAACCCGCAGCTAGTCATGCACAATCTAACGCTTGATCCAAAAATCAATCTAGTTAAGAAAAAACTATGCAAGATGCACCCAATAGTGGCCTTAATGGTCAAAGACGAATTGCAAAAGTTGTTGGATGCACAGTTTCTCATCTGCATGGATTATCCACCATGGCTGTCCAACATGGTGCCTATCAAGAATCCTGATGGGAGGATTCACATATGCACTAATTTTTGAGACCTAAACAATGTGAGTCCTAAGGATGATTTTCCCTTGATGAGCATCGATGCATTGGTAGACCCTAAAACGGGTCACGAAATGCTTTCCCTCATGGATGGTTTCTCGGGATACAATCAGATTTGTATCAATCTTGAGGACCAGCTAAAAATGGCGTTCACAATGCCCTGGGGAAAATTTTGTTATAAGGTCTTGCCTTTTGGCCTTAAAAATGTTGGCGTCACCTACCAACGTGCCATGACATACATCTTCCACGACTACATGCACAAGACTTTGGAAGATTACATGGATGATTTGTTGGCCAAGTCTCTTTTGTGCCCAGATCATCTCGGTGACTTAAGCAAGATCCTCGATTGCCTCATGGAACATAGAATCAGACTGAATCCCAAGAAGTGCATTTTTGGCATCACATCTGGAAAACTCTTGGGTTTCATAGTCTCAAAATGAGGTATCAAGGTGGACCCAAACAAATTCAAGGCAATCCTTGAAATGCTTCCCCCAACTACCATCAAGCAGCTCAAAATCCTGCAAGGAAAGGTCATGTCGATCAAGCACTTCATAGCACAACTATCTAACAAGTGCCGACCAATGAACAAGTTGTTGCACAAGGGGGTAGCATTTCACTGGGATGACGAGTGCCAGTCAGCCTTTGACGACATTAAACAATACTTGGCTTCATCGCCAGTATTGGCACCACCTAGACCAGGAGTGTTATTCTACTTATACATCTCAGCTACTGAGATGGCACTAGGAGCCATGTTAGCCCAAAAGAATGAACTTCATAGAGAATAGACTACTTACTATCTTAGCCGCACCCTGGTCAGCTATGAACTTAACTATGCATACGTTGAAAAACTTTGCCTAGCAATGGTGTTTGTTACTAAAAAGCTACGCCATTACATGATGAGCAACAAGATGTATGTTGTATCTAAGGAGAATCCATTGCGGTACATGATGAGTCGTACTTATCATAGTAGTCGCACGGCGAAATGGATCATGTTGTTGACAGAATTTGACATAGAGTTCATCGAACAAAAATCCATAAAAGGTCAGGTCATAGCCGATCAACTAGCAGAGGGTCCTCTCGAAGACGATCAACCTCTGGTCATAGAACTACCCGATGATGGGGTCTTCCATGTCTCAGAATCACCAGATTCTATCAAGCCTAAGTCATAGGCTGACATAACCCTATTTTTTGATGGTTCTAAATGTGAGCAAGGTGGTGGCACGGGAATAGTATTCTTCACACCGCAGGGCACTCCAATGCCCCTGTCATTTAAATTAAATTTCCCATGCACCAACAACAATGCAGAGTATGAAGCCTTGCTCATAGGTCTTCAGACAACAATCACCATGAACATTAAATGATTGAACATATTTGGTGATTCGATGTTAATCGTCAACCAAGTCAAAGGGGTATTCCAATGCAAATGCCCAGTTCTGCAGGCCTACAAAGCCCTAGTGGACAAATTCCTGGCAAAGCTTGAATGGTACAACATCGAGGCACTCCCTCGATCATCGAATCATTTTGCGAACACTATGGCCTCCTTGGGGTCCTTAATCCCACAAGACATTTTTGGTGAAATGACAACCATTCAAGTCAAAACATTATCGCAATCAATGATGGAGCGAGCAAGCTCTGATTTAATGCCAAGAATCCACTTGATCCAGATTGAGCCGTCCATGGACAGGTTCTCTCGAATCCATGATCGTTTGAATCATGCCAACTGGGGGTCCTTGTTCTCCCCTACTCCCATTGATAGCAATACAATGCTATTCTTGCACGTTCTTTCTTGCTCAAATTTTGCTAGGGATAAACTTCAAGAGGGATTGGCCGTTCAGACTGTCGAGGTTTTTGATCAGCAAGATTGGTATACACCCATCAGGGACTACCTCAAGTTAGGTAACCTCTCGCTTGGATTGACACATGCCGCACAATGATCATTCAAATAGAAAGCAAAAAAGCATGTCTTGTTAGGAGACATTTTGTACCATCGGAGCTACGAAGGGATTCTCCTCCATTGCTTGGACCAGCAGGAGTCCGCTTGGGCAATCACCCAAGCACACGATGGTACATGCGGTGGCCACTTTAGCGGTATGGCCATCGCAAAGTGCATTCTTCGCATGGGCTATTATTGGCCATCTTTAGAGTGAGATTTTTGCACATATGTTAGGAAGTGCATGAAGTGTCAACATCATGCCAATGTGACACACATACCTTCCCAGGCCTTGCAGTTGATCCAGTCGGCTTGGCCATTTTCATAGTGGGGCTTAGATCTCATCGAAAAGATATCCCCTACATCGTTCGGTCGTCACACGTTTATCATAACGGCTACAAAGTACTTCACCAAGTGGGTGGAAGCAGTTCTTCTAACCTCTATGACTGGACCCCGCATTGTGGAGTTCATTTTGCATAACATCATATGTCATTTTGGTATTCCATCCAAGATAATCTCGGATAATGGGACATCATTCAAGAACAAAGATGTGCATGCTTTGACCACAAAGTACAAAATTCAGCACAGTTTTTTGACACCCTATTATCCGTAGGCAAATGGGCAAGCAGAGGTGTCAAACAAAATGCTAGTTGCCATCCTTAAAAAGATAGTCACAGATAATCATAAGGATTGGCACATTCATATCCCACTTTCCCTGTGGGCCTATCGCACTAGCATTCAAACACCCACTAGGGCAACTCATTTTTCGTTGGTGTATGGCTCCGAGGAAGTCATGCCTCTCAAGTTAGAAATTCTTTCCCTGCGCATATCAATGCACGAGTTCATCGATGATGACACTATGTGGTAGACCTAGTTCGACCAGCTTATGTTGCTTGATGAGCGACACGTTAATGCTCTCGAGCATTTGCGTATCTATCAAGAGCGACTTAAGAGAGCATACAACATGAAAGTTCACCTGTGGGACTTTCAGGTTGGTGACTTGGTCTTGAAAGAGAACCAGTAGAACTCTAATTTTCTACCCCAATTAAGGGACAAGTTCATAGAAAACTAGTTATGTCCTTATGTCATTGACAACAAAATAGGCCCTAGAGCATACCGGCTAGCCTCTCTTGACGAAATAAAAGAACTAGAACCCTTGAACATCAATCGTTTGTGGCCTTTCCACATTTAAATGAGCTATAGCCCAACCCCAAATTCTCCAAGGATTTCCACAATCGCTTGGTCAACCCCAAATGCTCCAAGGATTTCCACAATCGCTTGGTCAATCCCAAAATGCTCCAAGGATTTCCACAATCGCTTGGTCAATCCCAAAAGGCTCCAAGGATTCCTACAATCACTTGGTCAATCCCCAAATGCTCCAAGGATTTCCACAATCGCTTGGTCAACCCCAAATGCTCCAAGGATTTCCACAATCACTTGGTCAATCCCAAAATGCTCCAAGTATTTCCACAATCACTTGGTCAATCCCAAAATGCTCCAAGGATTTCCACAATCGCTTGGTCAATCCCAAAATGCTCCAAGGATTTCCACAATCGCTTGGTCAATCCCAAAATGCTCCAAGGATTTCCACAATCGCTTGGTCAATCCCAAAAGGCTCCAAGGATTTCCACAATCGCTTGGTCAATCCCAAAATGCTCCAAGGATTCCTACAATCGCTTGGTCAATCCCCAAATGCTCCAAGGATTCCTACAATCGCTTGGTCAAAAATAAGAAAAAAAAAAACAAAATCATCAAAAATAACAAAAAAATTGCATCTCATTTCCATGCATACTCAAAATCATCACAAAAATACAAAACTCCGTTGCATATCATCCTCATAATCACAAAAATAAGCAAATCCAAAAAAAAAAAAAAAACAAAACGACAACAAAAAATAACAAAATTTGCATCTCATTCCCATGCATACGCAAAATCATCATAATAGCATAGAGCTCCTTTCTGCATCTCACCTTCATATTCACAAAAATAAATCCCTCAAAAATACAAAAATATATAGCTACATTTAGCATCAAACCCATACATTGCATATTTGTGGTCATAAAGGTTGAAGTACCATAGACTGTCATTACTTGGAAGAACCATCATTTTCACATTTTTTTTCCCACTTTGTCAATAGGTCATCGCCTATAACCGCCATTCACGATATTCTCCCACATCATAGTCAATTATTTTTTATCGAGAGTTTTTGTCATTCAGTCGTCATTAGCTTTCTAGCCACATACTATACCAAGTCAGACAAATTTTACGCAGGTAGAATCCTACTTGGATCACACCTCGTTACGTGGTATCCCAACACAATTTAAAACATATAACAAAATTCCCAAGTTGTGTGAATGAAAGATGAACCCTACAAAGCAATCCAGGTCAACATAAGCGAAACGGTTATCTTGCTCATCCCCCTGTGCGAATGACCCCAAGAATGCTGAGAGTTGGCAAAAGGACAAGCATCCTCCCTACCCAATTCCCAAAGAATCCCAAGTTCTCAAAAAGTTGCAAACATCATAAAAATTTGCAAACCGTCAAAAATCCAAAATTTGACATCACAACCACAGTGCATACATCAAAAAGCACATACCATAGTGATTATCACCACTCACTATGCAAAATCCCTTGCTCAAAAAAAAAAAAATGCACAAAAACATACAAAAATAAACAGTGATTTTATCACTACAAAAGAGCAAGTATCCCAATACAATTGAAGAAAAGAAGGGAGTCGAACTTGAATCCCTAGAACTCTCAGCATTTCGATAGGTCATGAGGCAAACCTCAGTACTGGTTTGGTTGATAGCCTATCGGTCACTGGTGGTAAACCTCCCGCATGACGATATATTTGTCACATTACCTTGTGTGTAGATCAATGTTTGCATGTGGATGAGCTAGCTTATGGTATCCCACGATAGCACCATAGATTAATCTGACTAAACACAACAAAGGAGTTAGTGGATCTAATCAGGTGATCCTTAGTATAGGTTTGGTTGACAGCCTATCTGGCACTGGCGGTATCCTGACCTAACACCACATAGATGAACCCAATCGCACACACAGGGATGTGAAAGAACTTGGTCCAAAACAAGTCCGATTCATACCTTGTTCAAAAAGTCTTGTGAGATAAAGTACAGTCATGGCTAGGTAGTTAAAACATCTGAGTCTCAGAAAACCTTAACTGCATTCAAAACCAACTTACTATATTTTATTCTCGCCATACCAAAAAAAAAAAAAACAACAAAAAAAAATGTATACATACAAAGCTATTCACCACAGCAATCGCCTAGGACAAAAAGCCATAAAGTTCTAAACAGTCTATGGTCCGACCCCCAAAAATAATAAATTCAATTCATCCATTCCATTTGCATATTATATAACTTAAAAACATGCACATTTTTAGCACAACATATGCATTCATCACTATAACTTAACATGCATACATCCATATTCATCAATCATCATGCATAAAATCAAATTACCACATACACATAAACAAAATAAAGTCATCTATATATATCATCAAAAATGTTTGCAGGCTACAAAGAACCGATCATGTGACCCTACAACCAAAATCTAAAATCTCAAAACCCCCAAGCCTAAGGCATCGGCCACCATGATCACGCCTTATCGGTGTGACGGGAACTACCCCCTGTGGTGTGGGTCCTATGGGACCCCTCGGGGCGGCTACTGCTAGCCCTCGCATCACGCCTGCTACCACCTCCCTCATCCAATCGCTTGTGATGAGATGATGTTGACTGC